>UESW01003827.1:1782658-1894357 GCA_900491605.1 Calamus simplicifolius
CAACATGCTAGGACATCTATAAGGGGTCAGATGCAGAAGAAGAAAGTTGATAAAAGTCAAGCTGAATGCTTTCATTGCAAGATGCAAGGGCACTGGAAGAGGAACTGTCCTCTTTACATTGCCACACTTGATCCAAACATGTCGAAGAAGAAAAAGGGGCAAGATATTGCTCAACAAGGTATTTATATGATAATACCTTGTAATTTTTCTGTATATGATAATCAGACCTGGGTATTAGATACCGGGAGTCCTTTTAACATTTGCAATTCATTGCAGGGACTACAGGTCACTAAAAGATTCGAGGACAATGAATGATTCCTTAATGTCGGCGATGGAAGATTAGTTCCAGTTCTGGCATTAGGAGTTCTTGAAATAGTTTTCAATAGAAATGTCATTATACTAAATGATTGTCATTTTTGCCCAACATTCTTGTTGAACGTAATTTCTGTAGGCCTTCTAGCCAAAAGTCATTATGAAATTTCAATAAATGATGTTACTTTGAATATCATTATGAATGGAGTCACTGTAATGACTGGGCATTTATCTAATGGCATTTATATATTATCACAGCCTGTGAATGTAGTGTACAAATCAAGTAAGCGCCCTAAAACAACTGATGTCACAGACATTTATCTTTGGCACCATCGGCTGGGTCATATCAATAAGAACAGATTAAACAGGTTAACTCAGGAGGGCATCCTTCGAGTTGATGATTGTGAATAATTAACTACCTGTGAATCCTGTCTTCTTGGTAAAATGACTAAGTCATCTTTTACTGAAAAAGGTGAAAGAGCTAAAGAGCTATTAAGTCTAGTACATACTGATGTATGTGGATCAATTAGCACTTGTGCCAAAGGTGGATATTACTACTTCATTACTTTTACAGACGACCTTTCTAGGTTCGGTTATGTCTATCTTATGCGACATAAATCTGAATCATTTGAAATGTTCAAACAATATCATAAAGAAGTAGAAAAACAAACAGGAAAATGTATTAAGATCCTTCGATCAGATCGAGGAGGCGAATACCTTTCCAATGACTTTGTGACATATTTAAGGAGAATGAGATTCTCTCCCAATGGACTCCTCCAGGAACACCACAACATAACGGTGTATCGAAAAGGAGGAATCGAACTCTGTTAGACATGGTTCGGTCTATGATGGGTTTTGCAAGCTTACCAATATCCTTTTGGGGATATGCATTAGAATCAGCTTGTCATATTCTCAATAAGGTTCTAAGTAAGTCTATTTCAAAAACTCCACATGAGATGTGATATGGACATAAACCGGTAATCACCTATCTGAGAGTCTAGGGGTGTCCAGCTTATGTGAAACGTGCAAAATCAGACAAACTTGAACCCAAATCTGACAAATATTTTTTCATCGGCTATCCGAAAGAAATCAAAGGATATTACTTCTATAATACTGAAGAACAAAAGTTGTTCATTAGTAATAGAGCAATTTTTCTTGAAAAGGAGTTCCTTAGTGAAGGAACAAATAGCTCTAATGTTGAACTTGAGGAAGTTCATCAAGTAGAAGGAACAATACAAACCAGTGAACCCTTAGAATCTGAGTTGATTAGATCAAACTCAAAACCCATTTTAGATGCATTATTAAGGCGATCTGATAGAGTACCACATCAACCGGACAGATACTTAGGTTTCTTGGTCCAGAACGATGATCCTATTGAACTCGATGAGAACAACGAGGATCCGATCACCTATATGGATGCTATGCAAAGGACTGACTCTAATAAATGGCTTGATGCCATGAAATCCGAACTTGATTCCATGAAGGACAATAATGTATGGACATTAGTTGACCCACCCGAAGGGATAAAACCCATAGGGTGTAAGTGGGTTTTCAAGAGAAAAAGAGGCGCAGACGGAAAGGTTGAGACCTATAAAGCACGTCTGGTTGCTAAGGGGTATCGTCAACGTTATGGTATTGACTATGACGAAATGTTTTCTCCTGTGGCAATGCTGAAATCCATTCGGATTATGCTAGCTATAGCAGCACACTTAGATTATGAGATTTGGCAAATGGATGTTAAAACCGCTTTTCTAAATGGTGATTTAGAAGAACAGGTGTATATGATATAGCCTGAAAGTTTTATATCTAAAGACGAGTCTAAAGTGTGCAGGCTACAGAAGTCTATTTATGGACTTAAGCAAGCATCTAGGAGTTGGAACATACGATTTGATAAAGTGATCAAATCTTATGGCTTTATTAAGAATAAAGAAGAACCTTGCATTTATAAATGGGCTAATAGTTCCGTTATTATATTTCTTGTATTATATGTGGATGACATTCTCTTAATCGGGAATGATGTCCCTGCATTACAAGGAATAAAGACATGGTTATCATCACAATTCTTCATGAAAGATCTGGGAGAAGCATCATACATCCTCGGGATGAAGATCTATAGAGATAGATCTAAGAGGATGCTTGGTTTATCCCAATCTACGTACATTGACACAGTGCTAAAGAGGTTTAGCATGGAGAATTCCAAGAAAGGCTATCTTTCGATAGGCCATGGAATTCATCTTTCTAAGAAGGATTGTCCGACAACTCCTAATGAAAGAGAACATATGAGTCGAATTTCATATGCTTCGGCAGTAGGATCGATTATGTACACCATAATATGTACAAGATCAGATGTGGCATACTCACTAGGAGTAGTGAGTAGATACCAATCTGATCCAGGAGAAAAACACTGGCAAGTTGTTAAGACAATCCTTAAGTATTTGAGAAATACTAAGGACCAGTGGTTAGTCTATGGAGAGTCTGATTTAAAACTTGTTGGATATACTGATTCCAGTTTCCAATCAGATCATGATGATAGCAAAAGTGTATTGGGTTTCGTGTTTATCCTAAATGGTTGAGCTGTTTGCTGGAAAAGTTCTAAGCAACATACAGTGGCAGATTCGGTGTGTGAGGTAGAGTACATCGCTGCATCAGATGCTGCGAAAGAAGCTGTGTGGCTGCAAAAGTTTATCTCCGAGCTTGGAGTGGCACCTTCCATAGATGGACCAGTCCTGTTGTACAGTGACAGTACTGGTGCCATAGCTCAAGCAAAGGAACCGCGAGCACATCAACACACCAAGCACATACTGCGTCGGTTTCATCTTATACGAGAGATTGTAGACTGAGGTGACATAAATCTTCAGAAGATTGATGGAAAGGAAAACCTAGGTGATCCATTTACTAAAGCTAGGCATGGGTACTGGGCCGTGCCATGCCAGGCACGGCCCAGGCGTATCGTGCCAGAAAAATTACCGTGCCGTGCCTGGCATGACCCATTAACAAATGGGCCATGCCAGGCATGGCCCACTAAAAAAAAATTCAAATTCAGCATGGCCCAGCAGGGCCGTTGCTGGGCCGTGCCAAAATGGCCCTTCTGGGCCATTTTGTGGGCCATGCCATGGCACGGCCCAGCAACGGCCCTGCTGGGCTGTGCCATGGCACAGCTGACAAAACAGCCCAGAAGGGCCGTTTTGGCATGGCCCAGCAACGGCCCTGCTGGGCCGTGCCATCCAGAATGGCCCTGCTGGGCCATTTTGTGGGCCGTGCCATAGCACGGCCCACAAGGGCCGTGCCATGGCACGGCTGGTGTCTGGAGCACACTATGCGCCTAGGCACCAGCCAGCTGATCCAAGCCATGATCCTGATCGGCGATGATGGATCCAACGATTGCGATCGATCTGATCAGAGATGATTCGACGGTTGTGATTGATCCATGCCATAATTCTGATCGGCGATGATCGATCCAACGATTGTGATCCATCCGATCGACGATGATCCGATGGTTGCGATCGATCCAAGTCATGATCCCGATCGGTGATGATCGATCGGACTGTTGTGATCAATTCGATCGGAGATGATTGACGGTTGCGATCGATCCTAGCCATGATTCCGATCGGGGATGATCGATTCGACAGTTGCGATCCATTCGATCGGCGATGATCCGACGATTGCGATCGATCCAAGCCATGATCCCGATCGACGATGATCGATTGGATCATTGCGATCAATCCGATCGGAGACGATCTGACGGTTGCGATCGATCCAAGCCATGATCCGATCGGGGATGATCGATCCGACGGTTGCGATCTATCCCATCGGCGATGATCCGATGGTTGCGATCGATCCAAGCTATGATCCCGATCGGCGATGATCGATCGGACCATTGCGATCAATCCGATCGGAGACAATCGACGGTTACGATCAATCCAAGCCATGATCCCATTCGGCGATAATCGATCCGACGATTGCGATCGATCCGATCGGAGACGGTCTGACGGTTGCAATCGATCCATACCATGATCCCGATCGGCGATGATTGATCCGACGGTTGCGATCCATTCGATCGGCGATGATCCAATGGTTGCGATCAATCCAAGCCATGATCCTGATCGGCGATGATCGATCCGACAATTGCGATCCATCCAATCGAAGATGATCCGATGGTTGCGATCGATCCAAGCCATGATCCCGATCGGCGATGATCAATCCAACAGCTGCGATCCATCCAATCGGAGACGATCCGATGGTTGCGATCGATCCAAGCCATGATCCCGATCGACAATGATCGATCGGACTGTTGCGATCAATCCGATCGGAGACGATCCGATGTCTGCGATCGATCCAGGCCATGATCATGATCGGCGATGATCAATCTGATGGTTGCGATCCATCTGATCGGAGATGATTTGACATCTACGATCGATCCAAGCCATGATCCCGATCGATGATGATCAATCCGACGGTTGCGATCCATCCGATCGGAGACGATCCGACGTCTGGATCGATCCAAGACATGATCCCGATCGGTGATGATCAATCCGACGGTTGCGATCAATCGATCGGAGACGATCCGATGGTTGCGATTGATCCAAGCCATGATCCCGATCGGCGATGATCAATCCAACGGTTGCGATCCATCCGATCTAAGACGATCCGATGGTTGCGACCAATCCAAGCCATGATCCCGATCGGCAATGATCGATCGGACTGTTGCGATCAATCCGATCGGAGACGATTCGACGGTTGCGATCGATCCAAGTCATGATCTCGATCGATGATGATCGATCAGATCGTTGCGATCAATCCGATCAAAGACGATTCGATAGTTGCGATCGATCCAAGCCATGATCCCAATCAGGGATGATCGATCCGATGGTTGCGATCGATCCGATCAGAGATGATCCGACGGTTGCAATTGATCTATGTCATGATCCTGATCGGCGATGATCGATCCGACGGTTGTGATCCATTCGATTGGCGATAATCCAATGGTTGCGATCAATCCAAGCCATGATCCCGATCGGCAATGATCGATCCGACGGTTGTGATCGATCCATGCCATGATCCTGATATGCTATTATCGATCGAACGGTTGTGATCTATCCAATCGGAGACGATCCGACGATTGCGATCGATCCAAGCTATGATCCCGATCGGCGATGATCGATCGGACCATTGTGATCAATCTGATCGGAGACGATCCGACGTCTTCGATCGATCCAAGCCATGATCCGATCGGCAATGATCAATCCGACGGTTGTTATCGATCCAAGCCATGATCTCGATCGGCGATGATCGATCCGATGGTTGCGATCAATCCAAGCCATGATCCCGATTGGTGATGATCGATCGAACCGTTGCGATCAATCCGATCAGAGATGATCCGACGGTTGCGATCGATCCAAGTCATGATCCCGATCGGGGATGATCGATCTAACGGTTGCGATCTATTCCATCGGAGACGATCCGACAGTTGCGATCGATCCAAGCCATGATCCCGATCGGCGATGATCGATCCGATGGTTGCAATCCATCCGATCGGCGATGATCGACGGTTGCGATCTTTCTATTTTTTTCTTCTTACTTATTATATTATGTTCTAGAGGTCAGGCCTAGCCCCCCTCCCTTCTGTAATATTTTAATTTTAAATTAATAAACTGGTAGGGGTCTATGCCAAACTCCCCACCATTATGGTGGCTTTATATTAATAAAATTTCTTTATTCCTAATAATTTTTTAATTTATCAAAAAAAATTATATTTTTATAATTTTTTTTATTTGAGCTATGCACGGACTAGGCCCCAGGTGGGCCGTACCTGGCACGGCCCACCTGGGCCGACATGGCTCAGGCCCACCTGGGCCGTGCCGGCACGGCACGATGGGCCGGCCCAGGCCCGTCATGGGCCGTGCCGTGCTGGGCCAATAGAAAAAATTTTCTAGGCCCGGCATGGCCCGGTACTGTAGCAGTGCCGGGCCGTGCTTGGCACGGCCTATCAGGGTCTGGGCCATGCCATGCCATGGGCGGCACGGCCCAGTGCCCACCTCTAACTAGAGCACTCAGCATCAAGGAGTTTGATGACAATAAATTGAAGATGGGTATTAGATACTATAATGAGTGGCTTTAGGCTAAGTGGGAGTTTGTTGGGAATTGTATCCTAAGCCAATCATTTGATGATTGTGCTGATATAAATTGTATATAAATTGATATATTAATAAAAGTTATTTGGCAGTTTATTCATTACAAGAACATCTTCTTAAAACTCCTAATAGTAATGAAGCCCTCAGGATCTTCCTTCACGATAAAGGAGGATTTATCTTTGAAGGTCCTTAAAAGAGTTCGTGACCAAATGATATACTATGACAGGGCCATAGTACTATCAATTATAGGACGTTGTATATCATATTTGTTGGTTGTCCTCTTAACCAAGGAGTGTAGAGACACTGGTATGACATACAGGTAAAGTGTAGGAGTACATTTCATCGAACGTGACTCATTTTTGGATACTCTACTGTCAAGAGTTAATCCAAAAAGATATAGGTATAAGTATCCTTCAGACCTGAAGATCACAACCAGTGGCTTATAAGAAACTCATTGTACTTAGGTGCTGGACCACCTGGATTTCTAATCCAGCTACGAAAGGTTACTGGGTGCAGTCAAGTACTTATGGTAGTCAGTTGTGGATCAAGATGGAATTTGACCTATCCCGTTAAAAGGAGAAATGCTTGTGTTTCAATTTAGCAAGACCTTGGCCAAGGCACTTCTTATGAAAGTCACATGATCACTAAAATTGAAATCACTTTATGGATTTGCTGTTTAGAGTTGACAGGCTCTTAAGCCATCCTTAGCATTTATGGTCAAGAGGATGAATTATACGGTAACTGTTTCTTAGGGTTTTTGGAGTTTGCTCGATAACTCTTCGACCTATTCGGACGTCAGGTTCCATTGCTAGATGGGCACATCGATTAGTATAGAAAATTATTTCTATGCTACCGGCTTAGGTTCGAACCTAGAGAGTCACACGCATAGAAGTTTTCTAGGATGATCTATTTGCTGATCAATGATTGAGAATTATATATGATTTAATTAATCAATTTGATTGATTGAATTATCTCAATTGGATTAAGTTCAAGTGAATAAGATTCAATTTGGTTTAAGTCTACTAGAAGGACTAATCAATTTCAAATATTGATTTGAAATTAGATTTGATTTGGATTTAAATAGATTCAGGATTAGCCAAATTTGATTTGGGCTAGGACCATGATCTATATTGGTTTAATCCAATAAATTCAAATTAGCTTAAAACCAAAAATCCAAACCCCATGTGTGAAAAAGGTTTTCTCGCATGATGAGATAACTAAAATATCATCTCATGAGAAATTAAATTCTCATGCAGAATTTAATTTATAACTTTTAGTCTTCTTCAAATGATTCCCAAGTTCAAGAAAAATAAATTTTGCTAAAAGGTGCCTCTTTGGAAGAGCACTTCACACAACTCTCCATGCATTGACAAGTGTGTAAATTAATGTGCCTCTTTTGAAGAGCACTCCACACAACTCTCCATGCATTGACAAGCGTGTGAATTAATGTGCCTCTTTGGAAGAGCACTCCATACAACTCTTCATGCATTGATAAGTGTGTGTATTTAATATGTCTCTTTGGTTTTCACAAAAACAGCGGAATTCTAAATGTTAGAATTCAATAGGCTGGCTAATATGAAACTATAAATAGAGGACATCCCTTACCAGATAACAAAAACATAAGATCAAAAGAGATCAAAAATTCTAAACAGTTAGAACTAAGTGTTACAGTTCTAAGAGTTAGAACAGAAAATTCTGGTGTGATTTTAGTGTTAGCAAAAGCTTGGTGGATCTTGGAGGAAGATTCAAGTGGAAGAATTCAAGATCAGCAAAATTATTTTTCCACGAGCTAGCACTCCTGGGAATCCGATCATTCGGGGGCTTCGCATGGACAATACTAGAGGCCGGACGATTGAACAGCTGCAGAGCACAAAGGATTTACCTACTGTTCTTAAGGTGAGTGATTTGATTCTTAGATCTTAAGGCAGGCTTCAAGATGAGTAGTATGACTTTTCATCTTGAAGATTAAGATATGATCTTAATTATTTAATTTATATGCAATACTTAGATCAAACAATCTTATAATATAAGGCAAAGATATGATCTTGATGCATGTTAGAAAGATTAATATGTAATCTTTAAATTTCCGCATTGATAATTGTTATCAAATTTTAAAATATGCATGCCTCGGGGATAACTCTCCCAACAGTACAATCATATTGTACGCTTCCATGTCCTCCATTTGCTTCTGAAGCTCGGAGTCCATGCTAGCAAGCATAAGGCAAGTCACATCCAAAGAGTCGTCTTTATGCTTATTGTAAGCATTTCTTTCATCTCTTGGAGCAGCAGCAGGTTCATCAGGGATTGGAGTGTCTATGACATACAACTTCCTTTCTTGCTTAAGAACAATTCTTAAGTTACGATGCCAGTCAAGGAAGTTTATGCCATTCAATTTTTCTTTTTCGAGAACCGATCGCAAAGTAAGATTAGATGTGTTGTTTGATATCATGATCTACATATAAGGAGTTACAGAGTTAATATCTTTATTTCAGCCATTTCAATTATTCTCACTATTTTATCAAATTAACAACCCTCTAATGTTAATTCGGAAATTTTTCAACTTTCGATATTTCTTAGTGAGTTAAGATCCATATTTACTAAACTTTAGGTCAGCTTTGGCATGACACCTAAAGTCTAGTTATTTAGGTAGGAAACTTCTTTCCAATTACATCATATGTAACTCTTGCTATGGGATTGACATCACATGTCCCGGCATACTAATCTCATTAATGCCATAGGCCCAAAACCATTTTGATAGCCTATTTAAGTCTTACCATTTTGACATGAGGATAACACTTTTATCCACCCTACCTAACTAAGATGGTCTAATGCACCCTGCTTTGGCAGAACCTACATTTAGACGATCAAAGCCTTGATAGGTGTCAAACTATGGAAGGCATTTTTATGACTTAATATTAATAGAGGGACTTTATTGTTAAGTATATGATGTCTATTCTATGGGAATGACTTTGGTCTGTGCACGCATCACATACATCATCTATATAGCATCTCATACATGTATATATAAAACATAAATGTATCATAGCATGGCCCATGACCTAAGTAAATCATCATTACGATGTCATAGCATAACTATATGCTCGGTCTTCCTTTGATGACATGAACCTCTTGCTTGGAACATCATTACTATGATCTCCTTTTATTGACATGAATGGCCTTCAAATTTTATATTAAAAGAAAATCTACATTTATGCTAGTGAAATAAATAGATTACATCAAGATAACGACACACAGGCTGATAAAACAATTACAATAAAATTATCGACACGCAAGCCGATGTAATCAACAAAACCATACTAAACCTACCAGTCACATGAGTCTAAAGGGCCATGCTATGCACCATACATAATACATAAAACACAAGTAACATAAAATTTTTCATGTTAACCAAATCATATTTGACACCCTACGAGCAACGGCGGTCCTACTAGCCGGTTAGCGGGCAGGGGTCAAGGGGACAACATCCCTTGCGGGGTTTAAGATCGTGTCATACATGCAAATTAGGGTTTCTTTGTTAAAACCCAACTATCAATCTAATTGATAACCCCACCTTGACTGAGTCATTCACATCTCATGTACAATAATCTCGTTTAACAATATGCATCACACATCCATATAATTAGATGAAATCAATTTAATTGAATCCACAAACCTGCTCTAATACCACTGTTGGAAATTTAGGGATCTAATACTAAAGATATGCAGCGAAAAAATAACCTAAATCTCCATAAGGATCCATGTGTTTCAATTAAATTGATTAGGGAACGAGAATCGTACCTTATGTGAGTAAATAAATAATATATATAATTTTCTTTTGATGAGAGAGATCTTTAGGCGCTGCGAAACCACAACTCCCTCTACGGTATCCACACGAATGACCACTTCACAATGGGACTCGGTATGCTAGCACTCTCTAGAACTCCTCTAGATCAGTTCAGGAATAATCTCACTAAAAGGCTCTCATATATTTTGGTGCATAGAGTTTCTCTGCAAATCAAATATTGACGGTAAGCCTTATCTTTTTGGATGAGAGCAACAACGTCTATTTATAATAAAAAATATCCTATTCCAAGAAAAAAATATTCTCATTAATAGGACTCTTAGGATTCCTAAAAGACACGTCTTCTCATTAATGGGACTCCTAATCTGATTATAATTCCTAAAAGATACATCTTCTCATTAATGAGACTCCTAATCTAATTAGGATTCTTAAAAGACACATCTTCTTATTAATGGGACTCCTAATCTAATTAGGATTCTTAAAAGACACATCTTCTCATTAATGAGACTCCTTAAAAGACACGTCTTCTTATTAATGGGACTCCTAATCTGATTAGGATTCCTAAAAGACACATCTTCTCATTAATGGGACTCCTAATCTGATTAGGATTCCTAAAAGACACAATAGTAAAGATTATTATTTATTATATTTATTAATCTTAAATACTTAAGAATAATAAATATATAAATAATTTTCGCTGGGTTTATATAAATTAAACCCATAACTCATACGCGTCATTCCTTGTGTGCGACCCTGTAGGTTCACTCAATGTTGGCAGTAGGACTAAAACCCTTTTCGGCTCATAAGACATAATTGGTCTCTAGCAAGACATTATGTCTACCCAAATTGAATGAAGATCGTCGATCCGACTTTACCTAGTAAATATCAATTATCTAGTCCCTTTGTCACACGATATTTAGTGATTAAGTATGAGGCATAGATCACATCACTCATAGATTGTTTAATCACAAGTTTTCTTGATTCCAGAGTTTGATTGAATAAACCAAATGTTACTGATAACTTCTATCAATTCATTTAGGCATGGCCATGTACTTTTCTCAGTTTCACTCTTCAAGAGGGCCCAAAATATCTCTCTCAAATTAATGAGAGGGACAAATTCCTTCACGAACACTCAATTCCTCAACGTAGTTTATTCCATATCCAATCACAGTCTTATGATCATCTGGTTAAAGATGATGAATAGCCGTATCAAAACATGAAATTCACTATGTAGGGATCCATAGTGTCATCAGGTCAAAGGACTAAAATAACAACATCATAAAGAGAAGTATTCATAACAGAATCCATATGATACTCTCATGGTGGGTCGATCTAATACAATGTACTTTTACATGTATCTATGTGTTGACTTGATATCTCATATCCATGACCAGAAAACGTGATCATCAATCAACCAACATACTAATATTACTTCATTATCGTTCTATATAATGAATGATTAGGGATAATTTAGAATAGTATTCTTATCACCTTATAGTTTCACTATTTAAGTCACATACTTAAATGATATAAGAAAGAATAAACTATTCAAGGAAACCTTTTATCACATTAGAAGAGCATAAATAATAACATGATAAATAAAATGATTTATTAAATAAAGATAAAATCATAAATGACAACAAATATCCTGATGGCATAGGGTACATCACCAGCAATGAGAGCCATGAAGGAAGGATATCAAGGTTATATTTAAAATATAAAAAATATTTTGGTAAAACACTAATTATTAAAAAGCATAAAATTTTGTTCTAAAGTTCAGTAGAAATCGCCACTTTTAGTGGCAGCGGAACCTTCTCGGGCCTTCGTCACGCCAGCGATTTTTACTCAGGCCTCCGTTACGCCAGCGGAACCTTCTCGCTGATGGGGCAAAATGGATAAGAGCGAAATAGAATAAAAAATATTATTTAAAATAATATTTTTACTTTAACATTATTTTTACAAAAATTCCATTTTTCATCCTGTCCTTCTAAAACCGGTGCCAAAAACACCGGTTTAAAAACCGACTCGAGATAGGCGAGCACAGCCCATGTACGAACGCCTAAGCTGGTCTGCCACGGGATTACCGCTGCCTCAGTCTTTCCTTCTTCACGTAGGAAAACTCTTAAATTTTAAAGCTCTTAGCGACACTGTATCAGACTGGGACTCATCATATATACAACAATCTTTCGCTTTTCGAATCTATGAATTCAATTGATTTTAACTTATATCTCTTTTCCTTCTTTTGCTTTTGTGCATCTGAATCCTCCACAACAATACTCGCGATAGATATAAAGATCAGGTCGAGCCTGAAATTTGTGGAGAGGAATTTCCCAACATTGCGCATGAAGGGATGGAATTTATCCCCATAGCGATCTCAAACACACCTTGATCCAGTCACGTTCTTCAAATTCTCTTTAAATTTTTATTCATTTGATTAAAATTTTAGTAGCTTGAAGAATTAATTTTCTAGCAATTTTTAAGGGTTCGGAGTCCAACGCTACAAGATCAAGCCAACGGAGAAAAACGGTGAGCCAAATTCATATGTCCTTAAGTAGTATAACATGGCCAGGCTCGATGCGTTATATTGACATGGTTCTTATATTTTGACCATTTACAATGAGAGATGCTTCTAATGACTCCAATGTGGCAAGGAGGGCTAGGAATTCAAGCTGAGTATGGTTCGGAGGCTGTCTACATCCAGCTCGACCATGGTATCGAGATGTTCCCATTGGCTTAGTCCTGAGTAAGGCCCAATGAAAAAGGGTTCTTGACCATCAATTTAGATAATAAATTTTAAAATTACGTTTGCAAGATTTGAATTTAGGTTACTGATGACAATTTCTAATGATTTTAGGCTCCGATTGAGGTAGGCTTGGCAAAGTGTTGAATTTGGATTGCATATGTCTCAGCCATATACATTCCAATTACATTTATCAAGTTTGAACTTGAATTCGGTTTATGACACTATACTCTTCAATGCTAGGGATCATCATAACCTTCCTAAAAAATCATAGCTTAGTTTTTAATCCTAACAAACTTTATCCTTCGATACTCTTAATCTTTGTAGGATACAAATTATAATCTTTACATGACGTGGCTAATCTCTTATCTATATAAGCACATGCAACTCAACACTAAATATCATAGAGAGATGAAGCGTTCTGAAGATGTGTTCTAGTTTTGTTAAAAAGGTTGAAAAGAAAAAATGATAAGGAATAATAGACTCTTGACTTGCTATTATTTTTAATTTATATATTTTCTCTCTATATTTTTTTTCTTTCACTATAATTACTACTTTTACATTTGTGCTATTTAGATCTTAGATTAGTGCGTTTAATCTTCAATATGCTGTTTTAAAAATAATACCTCAAATTGTCATGTTTTTAATTGCTATCAAATTGTTCTAAAAATAATACAAGTATCTTTCCTTGTATTTATACTCCTTTTTTGAACTTCTTGTTCATTGTAAATTGAGTGAACCAAGCACACTTATATCTAGTTTTTTTTTTTTTTGTTAGCTCATAAGTAGAAGACTGCATTTGATAAGAAATGAGGGGCTAAAACTAAATGTACATTTTTTAATGAACATAGAGCAAACATATCCACTGGAAATTAGAAAAACCGAACATGCGAGTACTTTCATGCTGTTTTAGATGACAGCAAGTATTTTTCTCCTGGGCTGTGAAAGTCATCTTGTTTCTCTGAAGCTAGACTACAAGGTAAAATGGTCAGTGTTCCTCTAAAGAATTTGCAGCCTGATGTACCCTGTAGCTCAAATGTGTTCTTCTGTCAACTAAATGAGGCAAAATATGTGGTTGCTCAGAATTATTGTTACAAATGGAGCACTTCACAGAAGCACATTTTATTGAAGGTGGGTCCTTAAAAATATATCATTGTTATGTGATTTGATATTTAGCAAATCATCATATGAGAAATGGTGTTTGCTTCTGAAATGAGCAACTGGACTTTGCACACTTAACATTATAGAAATCAATCTCTCTCTCTCTCTCTTTCCCCCTTTTTCTATTGGCAACTTGCCAATTACCAGTCTTTTGAGGACCTGTCTGGCTTCTTGCCAACTCTTGTGGTTGCCAACTCTTAAATAGTTTTTGTGATGTTCTAAATTCACCTAAAAATTTGTGTGGCAATTATGAGCTCTTTAACTCCAACAATTGTTGTCAAGTCCTAATTTTCTCCATGATTTATTGAAAGAATCATATTTTGTATCATCGAATGCTGTACATTCTTAAACACGAGCCGTTATAATTCATTCACAAACCATACTTGCATGAGCAAACACAACTCTTTTGTTATTTTTTAAAATTCTTTAAATCTAATCAGAGTCATTTTAGTCTGTGTAAGGTGGCCATTCAGATATATGAATATATATTATGGTACAAAGTATGTATCGCAGAGAATCCATCCTCTTATTGAAGCATACTTTTTGAGGCTCCAGTTAATCGCTTATAAAGTTACTCAATCCCATGCACAACTAATATATATGGCACCAGATCGAAGAAGCCAAACCAATCCCCTGTTACTATGTGACAGGAGGGATTTTTGTGTGACTCTTAACATTAGTCTCGTGAACAATCTTGCATCTTTTGTTAACACACTTGTATATGCTTCTATCAGTATAAAAATAAATAAATTTTGTGAAGAACTTCTTTAATATATTTTTTTTTTTACAAAAAAAAAAAAGAGAAAACGAACGTATTACACCACTCAAAAATATTCACCTCACTTTTCTTTTTTCTTTTTTTTTTGTAAAACACGTTTTAAGTATTTACATGAGATCAGGTTTTATAATTTATATCTATGTATAGGCCATCAAACTTTTAGTTATAATAGTTTAATTTTTTATATTTTAAAAATATTGCATTTCTATCATTCAATTGTATGAGATCGGTGAACCAGTCCATATGTTTGCATAATAATGATGCATCAGTTATTTTATTAATTTTAATTAATAAAATATATAAAAAGTATTAATAATATAATATTTTTAAAATAAAACTGAATGTTGGAGGATCAAAATGCATTTTGAGAGAAAGTTTTTAGGATTAAAAAAAAAAGAGGTTTAGTTTAGAGCAGGCCGGCCCATATTAATAACCCAACCGGTCATATAACGGAATCGTCAGCGCCGTCAATGCCCGCATCCTACACGCCAGCGAGACGGACGACGTGTTCCCCGCTCCGCCCGCCCTGTCCGCTGTTGGACCACCCACTCCGTTCCGTTCCGTCAGCCGCATCTTGCTCCCCAGCGTCCTTGTTCCACCCGCCTAAACGGAATCCCTGCCTCCTTCGCCGTTGTTTCTGACGGCGACCTCGGAGCCCGTCCCCTCGCAGCTGACACGGACCAATAGTCTGCCCAAATGCCAATTTTTAAATATAAAATCGATAATAAACTATCGCTTAAAATGGTAAGTTATAAGTTCCCGTTTTCTCTCTTTATTTTTTCTCGCTACGTTTTCTTCGCTCGTCGCTCCCCCGGCCCCCGCCCCACCTTTTTCCTCTCTCTTTCTCGGAAGAATTCATGTCGGTAAGGGCCGATTTCTTCCCCTATTTCTTGCTATTTTGATGAAAAATTTGAATTCCTCGTGATCTCTTTGATATATTGATGCCTGATCCGATTGGTTGGGAGGGGTTTGATCCCTTGTGGAAATGATTTGGTCCCATATGGCTTGAGCGATCGATGCGTGGGCTTCCTCTTTTGCTGATGGTTTTGGATTCATTGCACGATGAAAAATTGATGCCATTTTGTGTGCTTTTTCTGTTTTCAGTCGTTCTTGGGATTGATTTGATGAGTTGGTGTGCGTATTAGGGTTCTTTTGTACTAGTTGGGAAAGAATCATTTTCTTTCCTTGGTTTGTCCTTTTTAGTTGTTTTATCGATTGGATTTGGTGAATATTTGATGGTAAAATTTTTAGGGTTTCTTTATGCTTCGGTATGGGCTTTGGAGGAGGATTTTTATGGTAGTTATTTTGGATGCTGTAGAAAGATACTATATATATATATAGTATCTGAGTTAGGAGCATTCTGAAACATCATTATAGTTCTTAATGCCTACGAAAATGTTGGCTGGGTTGTGCGTTTGCATATCCGTATGTGTCTTATAAACAAATTGATGGATAAATCATATCCATTTTAGAGCAGTTATGCTTCATTCACTGGGTACGTAACATTGATTTTGCTCTATGGATACTTTATTGTCAGTTTAAATTTCATCAATGAGCAACTGCCTTATGCATTGTGGTCAATTGTTAAATTTGTCAACAGCTTATTAAATTGTCAATTTCCAAAAGGTATCTGGCCAGATTTGCTTTATTTTTGAGAAGTTACTTGTAAACTATAATCATATGCAAAGAGAGGAATGGTTTTACAAGAAATAATCTGGTCTCTTATTGATGAAGTGACTCGGTGAATCTAACTGCAGGACAATTCTATTCTATCTGCAATGTAAATTTCTTGCTTTAAAATCCAATCTCGTTTTGTTTGTGGATATACTTGAAACTGTTGAAGTTTACAGCCATCACCGGTTCTTTTAGTTTCACCCAGAGGAGAGATTGTGTTTCCTAACTTGGTCGAAGAGTTATGGTAGTAGATCTGGAGGTTTGGGCTGCTGAAGTTTTAAAATATGTTCAACTGAAACTCTTTATTTTTTAAAACAAATTAATTGAATGTGGTGGACTTGAATTTTTCACCAGGGGTTCTGATGGAGCTGATGCTCCTTTTATCTTTGCATGGTTGTTTGTGCGAGTTGCGCACAAACTATAAGAAGATTAATTAGGCTAATGTTATTTGTTACTAGAATTAATCAGCCTGATGTTATTTGTGACTAGAATTTCTGAACTGTCCTTGTTCTAGAGCTTGCATGTTGCGAAGGTTTCTAATTTATCCGGTCAGACATATTATCATTTGAAATTTGCTTAACTGACTCCATGATTTTGCATCAGAGCCACACAAATTTTGCAATTCTCACAAATGTACCTTTTGGTTAAGCGGGATGCAGAATTAGTATATTTAGGGTTTCGATCATCTTGTGTAAAACATTTTAGGTTAATTTTGACTGCCTATTAGAATATTTTTCTGTCTATGTTAGTTTTGGGCTTCAGCTTTTCTTTATTTTTTCCCCTCAAAATATAAGTAGATATATGTAGTTATCTACGTCTAGCACTTTGAATTTTGTTTTGAGGATAACATAGGATTGCTATTTCTCCAAATTACTTCGAAATCATTATCTTGATTTATGTTGGTAAACCTGCTCCTGCATTTAATCTGTCATCACTGTTTTATTCAAATATTTTGTTGAGTTAACATTAATATTTTCATTTTGATTCTTATTTATTCATGTGTTAAATAATATAAGCCTAGATAGTTAGACATGTGTGATAAAGTACCATACAAGCGTGGTTTGTAATGGCCACTTAAACGCTTAAGTGGCCACTTAAACAACAAGCATTTAAGTGGCCACTTAAACAACAACTTGTTGTTGGACTGTTAAGTGGTACTTTCTTGAGCATTTGTTACTGTTGCTTAAATGCCTATTTAAATGCGTAAGCAGTTGTGTGCTTAATCGTATCTCATATTAATAATATTGGGTTGGAACCTTGATGTGCTTCATGCACAGTTGATTTGATTGCAAATCTGCTTGCACATGCAATGTTTGGTTTCTATCTTCATCCTAATGTTTTTCTCTTGTTTTGTTTTGTTTTGTATTTTTCGTTTAATGTATTTTGAGGGTTCCGCATGCATAATTTCATATGCATCTTATGTAAGCTACTGAGTTGAGTTAACAAGGTAGTTTATCTGCTAGGAAAAATGATTGGCTATAGGCATGATATTTAGGTTTATATGTGGATATATGAACTGAATGTATCTTTATGGCTTAAGATATTTCTGTAACTATTATTCCAACTATTTGGAATCCTTTATGAGTCCTTATTCACCAACCATTCTCTTTAGGGTTACCTATGCTGTTATATTTGTGGAGGATATAACAACAGATACTTTTTCTCCTTGTAGCCCACAGCCAGCCATGTTTTATTCTGGGTTTTTTCCACCACCTTCCAGCTCCTACTCTTTTTTGTTGAACATGTTCCCTCTGACCTGCAAGTGGGTTACATCTAGGCAGCCAATTTTTGCTGGTGTTCTCCGTATTGAGCTATATGTTCATGTCCAAATAGGATTTCTTCAAAATATTTGCCTTTTGGTTTCTAGGCTTCTTGGATGCTGTAAATCATAGAAGATGACATATACTTTCTGATGTACATAACTCTCTCTCTTTCTCTCTCTCTCTCTCTCTCTCTCTGCAGCTACACAATCTTTTAGTCCTTTGTGTGCAGTTTAATGTATCTGACTGTGAATCTTCCAAAAGTTCTGTTAAAAAATTGTAGGCCCAAACTCAACCTCTAGCAAATCAGATAACCAAACCATCTAAATATTGTTTTATATTTGACCTAAAACAGAAACGATATATGTTATTACTTCTGTTATGTTTTAGTTGTGAATTTAGTATAGATTTTTTCAAAATTGCAATATATCTTGAAAGTATTCTTGATTAGTATGTCCTGGAAAAACGTTTGCTGCCTATTGTTTAAGGCATAAGAAAATATTGGTTGATTAAATATAGTAGGAACTCTGATTTACATAAGTAAAGTTGATTGGTAGGATGGTTTAATGACTTTGTTCCAAGTTGCCTAGGCACCTGGGTGGTTGTGTAATGCCTGGGCTATATGATAGGTCCATTGCTGGGAGTCGGCTGGATGGTTTCACAGTGAAGCTTAATAGTAGCAGATATACTCTTTGTATCTTAGCCATCCCTATGCATAACTGTCACAAATTTGACAAATGTAGATGGATGCTTGATTATTTCATTCTCACTCGGCGAGCCATATAGACAATCGTGATTGAGATTCGAGGTTAACTGTCTAGCTGTTTAGTATACCACAAAACCTCCAGCATTGTACTTATTTCGTTGCTGTTCAGGACCATATTCTCCATCTATCCTTATAGCCACCAATAAAATTATGTTACACTGATCAGAAAATAAAACTATTTAAAGTTTTATGGTTCATTGTTTATCATCCACTATCTTTAATGCTTTCTATAAGAGGTTAATTTTCTAATTAAGTATGAACTTTTTTTGGCTACTTAACTGTTTGTTTGTCTATCTAGCCACATAATTCCATAGATGTATAAAGATGGTAGATTGTTTGTTAACCTTGTTCATATCATTTGATTTTTTTAATTAATGCAGTGCAGTACAAAACAGATGTCTTCTGATAAGTCCTTGTATGCTTCTAATTTCAGAAGAGTGTATTTTGTTTGGAAGTACTCTCATTTGGGTTTTGAGAATTGAAGTTTCTGACAGTTTGGACCATCATATATGCCCAGTGTCTGGGTGATACACTTTGTTGGAAAATCTGGAAAATGAGAAGTCAGCACTATGGCCCGTCTCAGTGGGGGGCCAGGTGAGAACATTTCTGGGACTGACCAGGACAGACTGGAACAATCATTAAAAACAGAACAAAGGGAGAAAAAAAAAAGAAATTAATTTTTTTTAAAAAAAAGATTGTCTGGGATGCCAGGCCATTTAAGTGTTGGTGCTACAATCCTAATCCGGAGGCACTTGGGGTTTTGGATGCCTCCAGGACCCAGTGTCTCTCTCTACTCTGGTCCAGTGCTGCCAGAATTGACTGGTTTTTAATTCTTGGTTGTTACTCTTATCAATCATGGGTGCCACATTAAAATGAGTTTCAATGAACGAAGGGGCTAGAAGCACAGGAACTACTACTGTGGCAAAGCCAACAAGAGATAATAAAGGTGGGTGGTGCTTCAAAAGCAGTTTTTAGGATCATGATCCAATCTTAAAAACATATGCAGAATACTCAGTGCCTTGGTACAACTGCTTATAACAGAATATGAAATGCCCGCTTATTCTGATATTAAAAAATTTCATGCATGCTTCACTATTAGAAGAAAACATCGCTCTTTGACTTTGGGTAGCGGACTCTACCTGTTTCAAGTATTTTAGGCGCTTAACTTTTGATACTGTTATTTATTGATGGAAAAGAACACACCTCTAAAAATATCTCCATTGTTACTGATATTAGTGATTTGGATTCCAGCAGGACAAGGGTCGACCATTACCAAAGTTTGGTGAGTGGGATGTAAATGACCCTGCTTCTGCAGAGGGATTCACTGTGATCTTCAATAAAGCCAGAGATGAGAGGAAGACAGGTGGCAATGCACGAGGCCCAGACTCTCCTGGAAAGGAGGAGACAGCCCTTAAACAAGGACCTTATCCTACCAAGTCTAATGCTAATGCTGTAAGTTCTTTTTTCTTATTCTAGAATATGCATTCAGATCTTAGCTACTTGTTCTATAATTGTCTTAGTGAATACTGACAGTCCCTGTCGTATACGGCTTAAGATTGGATGCTACTTCCAAGCTTTTTAGTTCATTTCTTTCTTTCTTTTTTTTTTTCATTGTAGTTTCCTGCTGTTATCATCATTTCCTTTGATTCTGCAGAAAAAATGGTTTTGCTGCATTCAAGCCAGTGCAGCGGAGTCTTGATTGATCAAGGCTGTTGTGTGTAAGAGCGGAGTCATGAATATGTGTTGGTTTTGCAATATTTTCTGATGGATCAAAAGCCTTTACTCTGGCAGCAGGTTCTGTTTGATTTTCCTTTGCAGTAGTTTCATAAAGGTGAGATGGTGTGAGAGGGAGCGAGTGATAGGGTAAGGAGGATGGAAGAGCAAGGAATTGTTTATTCACTTATGTAATTATATGAATATATACTGGAGATATAATCAGAATATGAGTTTGCCTATTCTTATTATTTGATCATTTCACCGGTGTGTCTGCTGTTATCAATTACGTTTGCAAATAAATTGTGACGATGCTTTTGTTGCACTACTTTCTGCTGGATGAGAAACATCGACTTTTCTCTTATTGTGGCGTGCAAACCGGCGAGGCATTGCTTCGATAGGCTGCAAAGCTTCTGTAAAACGCTACCATGGATGGCACTCGGTAAGTGAGGAAAGCAAACGACATAGTATTTGGTATCAAATTGTTCTTGAGCCAAAGCACGCTCCGAATGTCTTCTACATTCTATGCTGGTTAAAAGGCAAATTTTAACATTTTGCGTACTTGAATTACTTGCCATATTTTATTTTAATGCCGGACTTGGGTCTGGTGTGCGAAACTAATATTACTGTTATATTGGTTGAATTGTCTTTGTCGAGATGGGTGGCGTGGCGGATGGGAGAAGAGGTGGGGAAGAATAAAGTGGTAGGCGGGTTGGCATTGCTTCTAGGGAGGGATATCAGAGACGTGGCAGGATGTAACGCGTCCTGGAGGCACTTCCCAAATAACTGCCAGACGAATGCTACATGATCAGCATTGTCGGTGAGAGAATTTTTTTCGGTTTCTGTGTTTAGTTTGATGCATTGTGGCTTCCCTTTGACTGCATGGTCAACATTGTCGGTGGGCGAACTTTTCTCAGTTGCTGTTAAGGGCTGCTTAGCAACTTTGAGCCGTTGGAACGTTGAGAAATAAATGCTAACAGGGCTTGATAAGGGCTGCTTAGGAAGAAGAGATTCAGGTTTGATGCTTTGGTAATGATTCTGTAAAATTATATATATATATATATATATATATAGAGAGAGAGAGAGAGAGAGACTCTTGATAATGATTCTTAAATCTAAATTGACTTTAAAATTAAAATGATTGAATTATGAATTTGATTATATTTAAATATAGCTAAATTAATCTTTTATATATAACAGCGCAAATCCAAAGAAGATGGTAGGCACCTTTCAATCTACTCTTCAAAATCTAATGGGAGAAAGGAAAAGCCAAGTTAATTTCTTCCTCTTGGCAGTAGTTTTCGTTTTCTTGTCTTTTTTTTTTTTCTTTTTTTCAGCCTTTTATATTCGAACTTCAAAGCAAGAAGAGGGAGAAGGAAGATGCTTTTGCGAATAGGGAGATGAGCCACAATAATAAGATCCACTCAGATCCGAGGGACGTCACTGACCATTAGTTGCTCCGCAATGCCAAGGGTAGCTAGGGTTGGGGGAACTTTTTCCGACATTGTACTTCACTAACATGGTCAAGACAAGCGAGCACAATGGATGTCGTACATGAAGGAGGCATAATGATTAGAAACCATTAGGGAGACAAGCTTCAAAGAAAGAGGTTGTCCATTTCTTGTTGAGCAAAGGACAGCTTTATCATATATTAGAATGCTGGCGTCTTCTTGCCGAGAGTCTGTCTGCTTTAAGATTAGTGCTGCCCTTTGTTTTCTTGCTGTAATCTCCAGTGATCGGTGCAAGTCCGTGAATTCCGTAGGAAGATGGCGGCCTCTGGTTCCTCTAATCCACCGCAGTTGGATGCTGGAATGGAAGGCTGGAAGGTGTGGAGTAGGGCTCCGTCATCTGCCTTCGTGTGGGTTTCTTCGTCTCCCTCTTCGACGGAGATGGCGGAGCTGAAGAAGCTCTTTCCTGAGGTTGTCCAAGTATCCAATGAGGAGCTTGAGGTGGGGACTGTTGTATGGGAACAATCAGCAATTGTAGCTCGAAGTTTTCTGTGTTGGATCCCTCCGGAAGCGGTGATCCATGAATTCCGGGTGAAATTGAAGCTGTTAGCTTGGCATTTCGGTGTTCAATCTTCAAGTTCTCTGATGCTATTCTCTGATGCTAATGGGAAGAAGATGGCTTTGGAGAGGCCTTGGGTTGTCAATGGTCAACCCTTAGCCACTGAGCTGTGGTCCCCTGAATTCTTCCCCTCGTCGGAAGCCGTGGCTAAGGCATTGCTGTGGATACGCCTTCCGAGCCTACCTCTGGAGTTCTGGTCTGAGGAGATCTTGAGGTCCATCTTGGCTCCGGCTGGAATACTGGTCAGCTTGGATTCTCAGACGAAGCAGAGGAATAGGGGAGCTTTTGCGAGGGCCTATGTTCGAGTTGATTTGAGTCGGGCTCTTCGTCCAGGAGTTCGAGTAAGAGGGTCACGTTCTCCTTTCTGGCAACCATTCCAGTATGAGCATCTAGAGGGGTTTTGTCCCAGGTGTGGCTCTCTTCATCTGAATGGGGTTTGCGGTGCTCAGGTGGAGAAGGAATCAGCTGCTGGGAGTCTGCTCTTTGGTCCCTGGATGTCAGCTGTGAGGCAGCATCGAGCTTCTCCTTCTCCTGGTGAGGATATGAGGAGGAAGGGCCAAGGGGTTCAGTCGTCTGCTAGGGCCTCTGCTTCGGCTGAGGGTTGGGTTGAGCCTGCCAAGTTTGCTCGCCGGAGGTCATCGCTTCAATCCTCTGCTGCTGTGACCAAGGTCTCCCCTTCGTCGCACGCCTCAGAAGAGCTGGAGGAAGTGGGTGGAAAGAAGGAATTTCAATGTGCCAGGTCGCCCAGCACGGCACGCTCAACTGAGAATGTTATTCTCAGTGAGCCTACTGTAGCACAGAGAAGTAAGTCTCCTGAGAGCCACAATCAGAGGTCTTCTAGCTTAATTTTGGAGAACCCTTTTGCTGTGTTGGGCTCGGATAGATGGGCTGGACGGCCCCCTGTTTCTAAGGATGCTCGTTCGGGACCATAAAAGAGGGCTAGGCTATCACAATATGAATATTATAGAAATATTTCAAAAAATGAAAAAAATGATAACAAAGAGCAAAAAAAAAAAAAAGGCAAAAAGGTAGTAGTTGGGTCAAAAAAAAGCTCAAGAAAATTTTACTTTTTCAGCCTCCTCTGTTCCAGAGCGGGGATCAATTGCTCTGGTTAGTAAGGGTGAAGAGACTCCTCAGAGGTTGAAAGATTATGAGAAGTTAAATCAGTTTGAGAACTGTAATCATGAAGGGATGGTCTCTTCTCTTAAGGAAGTCATTACAGTCCAGGGACAAGTGATGCAGACTAGGTCTTCGTCATCTGTGGAGGAGGGGTCTGAAGCTGGGATGGAGGTTTCTCTCCTGGAGGAAGGCACCTTGACATATGGATGTATTCTAGACACTGAAATGGGTGAGGATGGGTTGGGGGACCCCCGCTTTCAAACTTGATTATGAAGATTTGATATGGAATGTTAGAGGAGCGCGGAAACCTTCTTTCCGCTCCTCATTTGGAAGGCTTATGCAGCTTCATAGTTTTGATATCTGTATTCTTGTGGAAACCCGCTTGTCGGGTGACAGCCTAATGCGGTTCCGAAGGTAGATTGCGAGATTGTGGTCTTCATATGCTGTAGAGTCTGTGGGTCTATCAAGTGGCATTGTGGCTCTTTGGCGTCACTCCTCCATTTGGGTTGATGCCTTTCATGGATGCAATCAGCAGGTCACTCTTGTCATCTCTGATGGGTATTCTGCCCCATGGCTGCTTTTGGGGGCTTACGCTAGTACTGATTTCCGTGAAAGACGTGTTCTCTGGACTGAGAGCCTTTCTTTATTGGTAGGGGTTTTCGGCTCTTATTGCCGGTGATTTCAACTGTATTCTTCAGGCAAGTGAGAAGAGAGGAGGCAGGCCTTTTGTTGATTCAGTTGAGTCTGCTGAGTTTAGATCTTTCATCTCCTCTGCTGGGCTTTTTGATCTGGGATTTTTGGATACCCAGTTCACCTGGTGTAATAATCGCCAGGGTAAAGCTCATGTGTGGGAGAGATTGGATAGAGCGATGGCCACGGCTCATTGGCTTCATATGTTCCCTTCCTCCACTGTTACTCATCTATCTCGGATTGCTTCTAATCATTGCCCCATTTTAATTTCTACGGAGCCGGCGATGCAGCACCGGAAACAGTTTTGTTTTGAGCAGATTTGGACTTCTTATTCCTCGCCCGAAATATTATCTCTCAGGTTTGACGCCTACCAGTTAGAGGTAGGGCTGAGTACAGATTATCTAGGAGGCTTGAGTTAGCGAAGCGCCGGCTATCCAGATGGAACAAAATGGAGGTTGGGGACCTTGTTCGGAAAGTGGAGCTGGTGGAGGCGGAGATTACTTCCATCCAGAATAGGGAAGATTCAGATGGAAGTCTTTCTAGTTCTGATCTTATGACCCTCCGGGGTTTGATTAATAGTCACCACTCTCTTCTGCTGCAACAGGAGATTTATTGGAGACAGAGGTCTCGGATTCAGTGGTTTCGGGCAAGGGATTGTAACACCAGATTTTTTTTCACTAGAGTACTTTGAAGAGACGTGCTGCTAATAGGATTCGGCGGATTGTGGATGATGAGGGCCAATCTCTAAAGGATTATGCTGATATTAGAGATCATTTTTTTCACTTCTTTCAGTCCCGATGGACTGATCATACTGGAGATGGGTTCCCTGTTCACCCGGTCATGCATTCTGAGAAGGTCTCTGATTCTGAGAATAATCTTCTTACTAGACCGATCACTGAGGATGAGATTCGTAGGGCTCTATGGGATCTTGGGCAGGAAAAGGCTCCTGGGCCTGATGGTTTTCCGCTCCTTTTCTTTCGAACATACTGGAGCATTGTTGGTCAGGATGTCCAGCAAGCTATTCTCAATGTTTTCCATTCTAGAGTTATTCCGGATGAGTGGAATAGGACCTTTGTTACCTTGGTGCCAAAGCGTCCCGATGCTTCTTCGCCTCTTCACTATAGGCCCATTAGTCTCTGTTCCACCTTATATAAAGTCAGTTCCCGTCTTTTGGCAAATTGGATGCGGACAGTTATTCCTCGTATTATCTCTGTGGAGCAGGGTGCTTTTATTCGAGGACGAAATATATCTGATAATGTTCTTATTGCTCAGGAGTTTATGTGCGATCTTCACCGAGCGACTGGTCGGCACAGTCTTATGGCAGTTAAGCTCGACATGGAGCGAGCTTATGATAGACTAAGTTGGGCTTTTCTGTACAGGACCCTCTTGGAGTTTGGGTTCGATGGGCAGTTCATAGACTAGATTATGGCTTGCATTTATAGACCTACTTTCTCTCTTATTATAAATGGTTGTCCGACGGATTTTTTTTCTATTCCACTGTGGGGTTACGTCAAGGCTGTCCGCTCTCTCCATTATTGTTCATTCTTGCAGTTGATGATTTATCGTGTGCGCTCCACCAGGCGCAGCTCGATAATCGTATTATCCCCTTTTTTTGCTGGACCGGATGGGCCTGCGGTTTCTCATCTCCTTTTCGCCGATGACTGCATCTTACTGGGGAAGGCTACTGCCCGGAATGCTAGTTCTTATGCTACTATTCTCCGGAGTATTGTACAGCCTCTAGGCAGAAGGTAAATCTTCATAAATCTATGGTTTGTCTTAGCCCAAAGATCTCCAGATCTAAGAAAGAGGCTATTCTTCAGACTTTTGGCATTTTACTCAGGTTGACCGCCTCACGTACTAGGTGTTCCTATCACTGGTAGGCGGCCTCGTTGCTCTGATTTTAGTGTGATTGAGCGTCGGGTTCGAGATCGTATTGACAGGTGACAGGCTACTGGGTTATCGATGATGGCTCGGATTACTCTTATCCGATCGGTTCTTACGTCTCTCCCCCTTCATCTATTAGCAAATGGTGTTATCCCGATTTCATGTTTAAGAAGGATTGAGAGGTGTTTTAGAGACTTTCTTTAGGAATCGAGGCAAGATGGTCATGGTATGCATCTACTGGCCTGGGACACTATCTATAAGCCTATCTCTGAGGGAGGTCTTGGCATTCAGTCCTTAGTGGTCAGGAAGGAGGTTTTGTTGGCTAGACATGCCTCCCGTTTTCTCCTTGACCTGCATTGTTTCTGGAGTTCTATGATGAGAGCGAGATATGATGAGTGGCCTCCGGATATGCCTTCTTTTCCTCGGACCTATTCTTTCTTCTGGAAGGAGGTCAGTGGGCGACTGCCAGCTATCAGGAACAATATCTCATGGATGATTGGTGATGGAACTTGGGTGAATGTTGTTCATGACTTATGGCTTTCTGATCTTCCTTTTATGCAGTGGCCTACTTTCATCAGCTCTGAGGTCTCCAGCCATATGAGAGTCTCTGATTTGATTTCTCAGGACCTTTGCTCTTGGTGCATTCCCTCGGTGATGCGGTTTTTCGGTGAGGAGCTTGCCCGCCGGATTCTCTCTATCCCACTGGTTGCTGGTAGAGTTGAGGATACCATATTATGGAGATCATGTTTCGCGAGGGCTCCGTCCAGGGATCTTTTGCTAATCTTTAGGCCTCAGTCTCTTAGTTCGAGGGATACCGCTTGGATATGGAAGCTTCCAATCCACCCCCGGTTGCAGCTCTTTCTTTGAAAGCTTGAGTGGAATTGTCTCCCTACTTGCTTCTTGCTTTCTGGTAGAGGTGTGGCTGTTCAGCCTATTTGCCCATTGTGTGGTCAGACGGATGAAACTATTGACCATGTCATCTTTCAGTGTTTTAGAGCTAGACATATTTGGAGGATTTTGGAATATTAGATCTGTGAGGATGTTTCCAGTTCGTTGCGGTCCTCTTTTTTCAGAGATATTAGAAGGAATAAGCTGCAGCGGGATACCGTCTGGGCTGCCACAGCTTACCAGATTTGGTTATCTCGTAACCAGCTGGTCTTCACAGATGTATTCCAACGGACAGCTCGGACAGCTATATTCTTCTTCTCTGACTTCTCTCGTGCTGCTCTCGATTTTGATACATTTGGATACTAGGGTTCCCTGCAACTTCGATAGCAAACCGGCAGATGGTTTTTATTTTTTGAGAGGCCCCCTCCAGAGTATGTCAAAATCAACTTTGATGAAAATGTTCGGAGCAGACTTACTGGTTTAAGTCTCATAATAAATACTTGGTGTTATAATGTATAATAAAAATATATGCTACGTGATGGGTTGGGCATGAAAAACAAGCATTATAATGGACGGTTGTTATTAGCTAAAAACCAATATAATTAGACTAAACCATTTAATCAGTCTTAAAGGATCAATCTTGGTTGTTTTTTAGCCATAGTGAAAAGATCATAAACTTATGTTTATTGGAAAGCCAACTCGGTTAGATGGTGACCTCTATGGTCCATCATTTCAATTTTGATTTTGGCGATAAGGAGACCCTGTTCTATTGTACTTTAATCAAATTCTATTTTTTGACTTATCAAGGTTGATTCACACTAGACTGGTGTGATCATTTGCCTATAAAAAAAAAATCATCTACTCAAAAGTTAAAACAAAAGCTATACTGCTGCTAAAATAAAAATAAAAAAAGGAGGAAGTTTTTTTTTTAATTATAATGTAGGGTACATAGAAAAAGAATGGATGAAAGAGAACAGCACTCTACTCACCATACCCCACACCTATAACCTATCCTTTCATCAGTTTTTATACAACAGGAGCAAAAATAAGGCAGACAACTAGATTGCTTATATATGAAGCAATTCAATATGATTTTATGGAGATCTAACGGTACGAGAAGGATACCTTAGCACTGATGGATCTTATGTATGAGCTTCAATGACAGCATGATTCAAGCATGGTCTTCTTCTTTCTCTGCAATCTGATTGTGAAATACCTGACGACCTAGTCCACTGAATATGAATTGCATAGGCCAATATGACCAAAACATCTAAGGTAACTGTGATGAAGGCCAGCATGCATCTGACATCATTCTGGAAGAGCGTTGCTTGATAGATAGGGCTTATTGATTAGAATAGCAGGATCACAGATGACAAACAGCATTAACATTGAATTAAGTGATCCAATTCCTTCATTCAATGCCAGTCTCCGAGTTCACCAAAAGCCACGCTCTTGTCTTGGATTAAAGCCAAATTTGAGTTGAGAAACTAATGATGTGTTTGGTTTTCAAGAATAGCTTCATGTTCTGTTTTCATTTTCATAAAAGACAAACAATTTATAGAAAATGTGTGGTAATTCAAAATAAAATTATTGTTTAGAAAGCAGACCTTTAGAATAACAAAAAAAGTGAAAATAGTTTAAAATCAATCTCACTATTTTTCAAAGAATGAAGACAAAAAGTTGGGAAACAATTGGCATCATTTATAACGAGCCCAATAAATAAGCATACTAATCCCACAGCTCGATCTACTTTTTTTTTTTCCATTTGCACTTCAAGAATTTTAGATGTTTTTTTCTTCACAAATTTCTTTTTTTTTCCTTTATTTTTTCTGCACCTCTTCTTCATCTTCTACTCACAACCTTCCTCTTTTCTCATCTATATTTTTTTTCCTAACAGATCTCTCCATTTTGCATAGTTTTACACCAATTTCAGACCTGATTTGTCGCTATCATTTCAAAATTTTAACGTATAATCTAATCTCTTTTATCCATTAATTCAGAAAATGTGTCTCTGAATGTTTGGCATATACAATGTTACTCCTGTGGTTTGCCAAAAATCCACACAACATACTATTGATAGGGCTTTTAGCCCATTTTTTCATCATTCCTTCCTTCATGCTAGAATGTTTCCCTCTCCGATTCAAGCATGGGCAATACTATTAACATTATCAGATCTTAAGTTAGGAAGACAGTTGCCAATGAAAAAAGATAAGACTTTGCAGACATCAGAATTGATGTTTGTAGGAAGGAATGCGACCGATAAAATAGCCCTATCAGCAAAGAAAAAAAATAGCAAACAATAAAAATAGCACTACCAGCAATACATTGTTTGGATTCTCCACAAACCAAAGAAGCAACATTATATATACCAAACATTCAGAGATATTTTTTAATTAAATGGAAAAAAAAACTAGAATATACCTTGAAATTTTGAAATGATATCCTCAAATCAGATCTGAAATTGGAGTAACACTATGAAGAATAGGGAGATCCATTAGGAAAAGACAGATGAGAAAAGAGGAAGGCTGTGAGCAGAAGATGGAGAAGAGAAGGTATAGAAAAATAGATGAGAAAAAAGGAATTTGTGAAGAGAAAGACGCTTAAGATTCTTCAAGTGAAGATGAGGAAAAAAGGCAGATTGAGCCATGGAATTAGTATGCTTATTTACAGGGCTTATTATAATTGATGCCAACTATTTCCTAACTTGTTGTCTCCATTCTTTAAAAAACAGTGAAAATAACTTTAAGCTGTTTTTTTTGCTATTCTGAAGATCTGCTGGCTAGGAATAATAAAAAAAAAACATTTTGAATCACCAAACATATTTTCCCATGAATTTTCTGTTTTCGATGGAAATGGAAAAAAGAAAATGGAGCTATTCTTGGAAACCAAACACATTCTAATAGTCTCTGAAGGTAGTTTTCACACTCACTAGTGGTCATGGAAAGACTAACAACAAAATAACAAGGATGCATTAATGTAGAATCAGAACACATAATAAGTACCCATAAAAGAATAAAATCTGAAGTGTACTTCTTTTAACCATAAAAGAAATCATTTCTAAATTCCAAATAACGCAGGTTGAATCATCAAAAGCTTCTTGTCACCAATATAGTGAGTGTCATATCTGATGGTGTCTAAGAATAAATACCACACCCAATTTTCTACCATTGCTAATAATAAGAACAGACTAACGTGCATCATAGCAGCCTAACTCTGGACAATTTTTATATGCCCAGTCTCCTCTCAAAACCAGTCACGCCTTGCAATCAGAGCTTGGTGATATGATTTTCTCCATTTATTTGGTCTAACTAAAGCAACTGTAGTTCAAGGGTGCAGGACTAGAACCTGGACTCAAACACAATAACTGATTGGGTTCCACTTGGATTTCTAATATTCAACAATTTTTCCATCATATTATGGAGAATCTAGTGTGAAATAACTTTACAATCTAGTGCAAGGGCACAAGACAGGCTGATGCAGCCACAAGAAATGACTCTAAAGCAAGAGAGGCAGGGATGCTACCCTTGTCTTTCCTAAGAAACATCCCATGGTAGATTGGCATGCAGAACATGACCAGAAGGCCACAGAGAAGGAACTGCAAGGTCATTTGCTCAGTTCCTCCAAAACCCTCAGCCACTGTCATCCTTATTACACCTCCAAGCAAACAAAGCAGATTAAGCATTGCAACTATTGCCAAGACCATGAACATGGGAGATGATGATCCAAACTCCATGAGCCCATTCCTGTATCGCTCCAATGCATCATGGTCGGTCACCTTCGCAGTGATGTTAAATCTGGACTTACCAAGTCCCAGAGCCTGAAGTAAAATGTCTATTAAGCAGAAATGAGAGCTGATCCTTCTCATTATCTTCATCCTCTGCATATTCCAGCAGCTCCTAAGCGTTTGACCACACCAGAGGGCCTCAACTAAGCTGTATGTTTGGGCGGCTCCAATCACATAAGCAAAGACTATGAACCATAGGCTAGAGATCTGGTGAGACAAAACAATTAGCATTTAATATTAGCTCCAAATGGTTGAACATAAAGCACGGTTCAAAATCTTGAATGTTGCAATCTAGTCATTTTGTCAGGTTAATTTTCTGCCCCTCAAGAAGGAAGGTTTTGTCAGATTAAGTTAGTGGGAAGACCAAGAATATTTAGCACACAATCATTCGCATGGTTTTGATCTACCAAGAAAGTAATCATAAGTTATGAATTTTGGTTACCTTTTTTTAAAAAAAAAGAGATAAAGACAAGTTATTTCTAAGATTAAAAGACCATCTTATAAAACGGATTTAAATGTCTACCTGAGTTGATTTCTTGTTTTGCTTACTTCTTTTTCCCTCTTACTTCCTGCCATATAAAATCTTTTTGTTTTTTGCAACCAACATCTCATGGAAATACTTATTTCTAAAATGTAAAACCCTGAAACTCTATGCATAAATATAAAATTTTAAGGATTGAAGAAGAGAAGCAAGAATACGAGGATAGGGTATTGGCAAAATACTCTCAAAATGAGAAAGCTGAATTAGTTACTCGAGGCATCTAAGTGAGATGAGATTAGTAGGTCTCTAGTAGAGATCTGAAATTTTACCAAATGAAATAGTGTGAGTTGAGTAGAATAAATTGGATTTAACTATTAACTAGAAGAAGTTATCTATTTTGACATGATTAGGTAATTAATTAAATAGAAGGGTGGTTTATTGTGCACTTACTTTTGGAAACAAGGGAATGCCCTTCAGCAGGCAAATAGAAGGAATGATGACATAATATAGAGTTGGCAAGGACATAGGTGCCCACAACATGTAGAAAGCATATGACATTTGAAGCTTTAGTTTGATCTTTCCATGACCATAAAGAAAAGGATTGTACTTGGAGAGGAAGATATTGAAGAGCCCCTCAGACCATCTCTGATGTTGCACCAGTATATGTCCAAGTGAAGCAGGAGCAACGCCCAAGAAACCCACCCTTGGAGGGTTAAAATAAATTGATTTCCATCCCTTGCATTGGATTACAAAACCAGTGATTATATCCTCCACCAAAAAACCATACATCAAACCCACCTGCAATCCCCATATATTAGACTCATGATAGAGAGAAAGAAAGAGGACTTAGAGAGAGAGAGAGAGAGAGAGAGAGAGAGAGCTTACATCTTTTCCCCATCCAGTGTTCCGCTCACAAGTGCAACTAGCGAGGTTTTTTGCTCTCTCTTCCAGTATGCTTGTGCTTTCTTCTAAGTTTATTTTATAATCTTTGTTCCATGACTTGCTACAGTCCTTGCTATATCTCTTTCCACACAAGCTGACTCTCCTGTGGAAGCAACCTGTGCCTATATACAAAGCTTCTGCATACCCTGGAAGCTCTACCTTCATAATAAAACATACCAAATAAAGTGGTGACAGAAAAGCTATAAACATATGGAAAGGAAAAAAAATAATCTCAAGTTCATACTTCGACCGTCTGTCATTTTTCATCTCATGAAATTACAGGTACATTCTTAATAATCTGAACCTTTTTTTCTTCCTTCCCCTCTTTGGGAAAGCCCTACTAGATAAACCTCGTCAATTATTAATGCTTGCTTCTTGTTTTACTTTAAAGAATATGTTTCTTCAAGAAAGCAATAGTTTCGTCATGCTGTAAAATGTGGAAATCCCTTTAGTGGAAGCTCAAAAGGTAGAGATTTTGAAATTGTAGTTGCTATATACGGTAGGGTAGTTAACTTACTTGTTAGAAATGAGTAGAAGGATGGCAAAAGTGTTTGTTTGACTAGAAGTTTTCCAATAATTCACCTTAACCAAGAGATTGACCATACCAATCAAAAGTAACTATGATTATGAAAGGATGAAAAAAATATTATTCTGTTCTTCCTTAGTTATTGAATTTCCAGTTTTTTATACTGCTAGTACTCACCTCATTTACAATTGATATGTAATCTCCATAAGTATTGTTTTTGTCAAGGTTGCTGAAATTCTGTGGAAACTGCACATAGCCAATTTCATGGCCTTTATCTTTATCCATGAAGAAACAAACTGCATCTCTAACCGACTGCGAACTGTTTGACCTCATGTCACAGTCCACATTGAGAATAATTGGACTATTGCTTATCTCAGAAGACACTCTAATCTGCACAATTATTTAAAGATAGAAAAGAACATGATATCAGTAACTTTTTTCTGTGTTGGAATTTTTAAATGTTAATTTTTAAATTAAACTAACAGAAGTATAGATCGATGGCTTACCAATGCATTCATAGCACCAGCTTTGAAGTTATGAGGATATTGTGGCCTCTTTTCACGAGATAGGTAAATGAGGCTCGGTAATGCAGCTCCTTCAACATCCTTAATCTTCTGATCTCTCCCATCAATTAAAATCTGAGGAAAGAACCTAGAAGAACTTAACCAAAACCAAAAAAGACATTCAAATATTTATTTGATTTATTATTGACCTTTGTAGAAGAGGTGTAAACCAATTGATTAGGAATAAGCAAGTGGCTTTCTTTATATGAAAAGTCCTTGTGTTTCACTCCCCCTCACCCCGACATCATACCACCCCAGCTTATAATAATTCCTTGACATTTCATTCACAAATTGTTGGCTGTTGATTAAATTTGACATGAATAGGGTGATTGTAGTTTATCTAGTAATTAACCATGGGTTTAGACCTCACTAACACTGAAACATTTGATATGTATTTGTTATATACATATTATCTATATAAGATGAGACACAAGATTATCTTAAAGAATATAACAGTAATTAATCTGAGATATGCTAATGGTTACAGTTTAAGAACAAGGTATCTTTGTTAAGGACAGATATACAAATCATTTATCAGTTAGAAGTAAATTCAGCCTACTCCATCTACACAAAATCCAGATATTGATTAATTGGAAACCTGAAATGTCCTTAGAAAGGATGATGGTTTTACTAGTGGACCTCACAAGATAATGTAGGATAACAAAAATGAGGATTTTGATTTTTTTGCTCCAACAATGACTTTCTAACATCAACTCAAGCCAAGAGACATACCCTTAATCCTTCCTCCATGTTATTTGCACAGGAGCCCTGTTAGCCAACCATAATTAAATATTCTCGAAGGGGAAAAAGACTACAGCTTCAACTTTGGTCCGAATGGTGGTCTTCTATCATAGCTATAATTAAATATTCCCCCCTCCCTTTTTCAACATTTAAAGAAATAGTCAATCCACATCCAGGAAAAAAATTGAAACAATAATGATAAAACTTCAAAAGCATGTAGCATATGGGAACGCTAAAAATGCATGTGATGCATATGCAGCTGTTAGCAAGAACCATAACTGATTACAACTCACAAGTAAAAGTCAAGCAAGGAAACCTAATTTTAAAGAAGGCTCAATTAAAAAGATTGTAAAGCATGCAAGATCTTTGGGATTGATGCTCAAAAAAGGCATATCAGGAAAGATAGTAAAAGAGTAGTACCTGGACTATTGCTTGATGATTGTCAGGCATAGTCTGCGAATCCCATTTAGAGAAACCCTTATGTTGCCTACTGACATCGCTTGGAATCCTACCCAGCATCTGTGTGGCTTTAATTTTGTTCTCCATCTCAATGTACAGTTTCTACAATGAGAAAATTCTGAAGTAATATGGATATCGATAGTTCAATCCAATATGATGCAAGATAGGGAATTATTGTCATCCTCTCAGATACAACAACAATTAAGCCACGGTCTCAAACTAAGTGGCATCAGCTACATGAATCTGTTTTCTCCATTTCACACTATTTAGAACCATAATTTCCATTAAAATGCAGAGACATCAACTCTTTCCTTTCTATTATAGTCATTTTTTGTATGCATGTTTCTATTCTCTGCTATCCATAGAAAAGCTCTTTCAAGCAATAACTTACGACGATAGCCAATTAATTATATGCATGTCTATCCTTATAAATATCCAAAATTACATGTATACTCTCAAATTTATTATTTGCATGTATATCCTTGTAATTATTTCTTTTTATATGTTTATCCATATAAATATTTGAAATTGTAGGTATACCTCATAAATTTTATATTGCACACCCCTATAAATTATTATTATTATTATTATTATTATTATTTGCATATATACTCTCATAAACTATTTCTTTTTGTGGGTGCATCCTTAACTTAATAAGAGAAAACATGTTAAAAAATAATAATTTATAAGAGTATACACAAAGATTCTAAGTTTATGAGGGTATGTATACATATAAGGGTATACATGTAAATAGAAAATTTATGAGGGCATTTGCATAATTTTATATATTTATAAGAATATATGCAAAAAGAAATAGATATAAGAGTAAACATACAAATAGTAAATTTGCAAGAGCATGCAATTCTAAATACTTAGAAGGGTATACATATAATAACCCTTTATTTATAAATAAATGCTTGTAGATGCTGATATTATAATCAGATTGGATGACTATAGCCACATAATTTGGTGAGCCGAGTTTGGGATCAATAGTTCCTCACCCAAAAGATGAGAGGTTTCTCTTGTATTCCATCCTTAACACACTTGAGGTAATATTGACTATCTATGAATATCACAACAGAATCCTATCTTGATGTGACAAAGCACTGACCGGGTTTGATATTTAAATGTTTTGAAACTTTCCTATTCCATTATATTTGTTAATTGCGTGATAGTTTTCTTAGGAAAACTCCAAGCATTAATCATATTTAAAAAAGAAAGCAAAACTCTCTATAACAAACATTACCTTGATAGCCAACAATTCATTAGCATCACAAAGACCATGGAGATATGGTGATGAGGAAAAATATGCAGCAGGGGACCTTGGTTCCACATTGTACCTTTTACAGAATGGGATCCAATGCTTTGAGAAATCGGTTGCTTCCAAGAGGGCATAAAATATTAATTCAGAACCACCATCATCTGAGACATAGATGCTTAACTTCTCTTGTGGGTAGTCGTAGGCCATCACCGACAAAACTGTGTTCACTACTAGCATTGGGGGCTCAATGGTATGGTTTGCAGTGCAAATAAATATGTCCACGGGTCGTAGCTCATTTCCATATCTATATTTGGATTCCAAAATGGTAATCAGAAATATATTTTTAAATGATAATTTTCTACAAACTATAAAAGAAAAAACAATTCTTGTATGAACACCAGACTCATTATCACCCCTTCTATGTTACTCTGCAATACAAGAACGTCTTTGCAAACATTTTTTCTAGATAAAACTGACATTACCATTCACCTATCAACAAAATTTTCTGAAAGGGTTTGATTGATTGAGGTATTTGTCTTTCATTTCTGAAATGATCACTATTCAAAAGGTAACAAAAAAAGCATTGCCTGCTAATACTCACTCACACTTATCCAGAGAACTCATTTTTTTTACTAGTAACTACAAAAGAAAATGTTTTTCCATCCTATGCCTATTCTCCTCATCAAGGTTAAAGACTTCAAGTCATATTTTCCAACATACACCAATTGTATGGCATACAAATAAAGTATTTAGGTGCCCATACATCTCTGTTAGGTATGTTATATTAAGCAAAAGGAGGCAAGGTCCACCTTCATCATGGAAATGGAGAGAACACCTAAAGGTGGTGCTTCGGCAGATTAGAAAAAAACAGAAGCACAACAAAAGAGAGAAGAAGAGGAGGGGGGATAAAATCTAAGGAAGATTACCTATATAGGCATATTTGACAGTAGTACCTTTTTTTAACCTTGTCAATATTAATTATATCATTATGCATCTGAGAAATATATCAGACAGTGAGCATCACCAACGGATGATAAATCACATGCAGACAAAGACTTATGGAGTCTTAAAAGATGATAATTTAAAATACTTCAAAGTATTTTCACAAGAGATAATAACAAGAGTGCATAAATTTATTTAGAATTTTCAATTGAGCTGTCATGCTTTTTTTCCTTTCAATTGAATATACTAACTCATAAAATTTATTCAATCAAGTATATTTTTTTATGATAGTCAATGGTGACTTGAAGGACTGTCCTAATTAGTATGATAGAGAGGAAAAAATACTGAGATGATGTCTATGTGATGCTAAGGTTGGCAAAGGATGAGAAAATGAAGTAAAAAAATCTCACTATTTTTCACCTTCCACTCCCGACACTTATATGGATCCTCCTCCACTATCGGTTTTTACCTCCAACTACTGCCATCTTAGAGCTATATAGTGCCATCTCAGCAATCCTTTTTTTTTTTTTGTTCTGCCATGCCAATGAGGACAATCCATCAAATCCACATGGATGGCCATAAAAAATGTACTTGATTGAATAAATTTTATAAGTTGATATATTCAGTTGAGAAACAAACAAAGATTCAATTGAAAACTCCAAACAAATTGATGTGCTCCTAATGCAACTACTCCATTGTACAATGATTATTTATTGGCATCTACTGATTGTAAATACTAGATGTCTGGCATGGGTCATAATGGTTTTACTGTTTTACAGTTTTAGAGACTTCCCATTTATCCATGGAGGGATAGCTGGGACAAGACTGACCATAATCAAGATAACAATAATAGAGAATAATAAAAAAATAATACCATAATCAAGATAATAGTTATAATCAGGACAGACCATCCAATATAGATCAGAATGGAAAATTCAAACTCATGACATCTGGCAAACCTAAGCTCGTGTACCAAATGTTAACAAACCAATTAATCCAAAATCTTATCTTCATAAGAAAAGGTAAATAATATGAATCCCCTACGTTCATTTCCACTGTATTACTTAAAAAAAAAAAAAACAAAGATAGCTGACAGTAATATAACTGATGAATTGATAATTACTCATCCTTCTATCACGACGGCCTCTATTTGATCTCTCCACTATTTACAGACTAAAACATCTGATTTTTTTACATTAAATCTAATATGAAATAAATATGCATACATATATAAATATTTTTTTTAAAAAATAAAGGTCACAAGAGACATCTCGCGTTAATGCGTGATGCCCTGAAAATATTTGAACACTGGATGGAGGAGGAGAGTCGTGTACCTTTGGGAGAGCCTTTCCTTAAAGGTGCGATGATAGACGGGACTCCACCGGACGGACTGGGAGAGGATCCAGTAGAGCCCAAAGCAGAGCTCCGCCACGAAGATCCCCATCCAGACCCACCGCCCCTTCTCCCCAGCCTCTGGGACGTGCGTAGTTCTATAGACCCAAATCAGACAGATCCCCACAAAACGGAACCGGAAAATAGCTTGTAAGCCATCCTTCCCTTGGCCCCCTTGCTCTCAAACAGAGCATCACCACCCTCCTCTCTTCCCATCTCTCCTCCCTCTCTCTCTCTCTCTCTCTGAGAGAGCGCACTGCTGGAACCGGTCTCTGCGAGTCTCAAGACTCATGACCGCTGTTTTGTAATCGTGCAAGCGACTGAATTTTTTTAAAAAAAAACTAAAAAGGGGTCGGGTAGCAAGCATTAGATAATCCGAAAAAAAAATATTTGGCACGTTTCCATTAAAAATATAATACATTGAAGGAACAAGAAAATAAAATACTTTTCTTCATATTACTTACTTATTTTTAAAATTTAAAAATTTATCACTTATGAATCATTGAATCAATTTAATAAAAAAATTATGAAAATATTAGTTTCTAAATATTTTTTACACTATGTTTTAAAGTTAGAAGAAAAAATGTTTTAGAGTAAATAAAAGTAAAAAAAAAATGGAGTTGAAACTTTTTGTTGTTCATAGGCTTCAAGTATAGAAAACAAAACAATATATATATAGATATATATATATATATATATATATATATATATATATATATATATATATATATATATATATATATATATATATATAATTTTTATTTGATTGAACAGAAAAGGTATAGAAGGGTTTTTAATTATTTTATTTTAAATTAAAAATTATTGTTATTTGTTGCTGCGAAATCTGTCCTTCGGTTCGGACGCGATCGGTCTTCTGATTGGGCTTCCTCTTGAGTGGACCTGCAAAGAAGTCCTCATGCGGGAGGCGTTGGGGGTGGCCCTCCGTGGAAGACCCTCGACGCTCAAGTCAGTGGAGATCAGTGATCAATAGAAATGAGAAGAAGGCTCTCTCTGAGGAGTCTCTCTGAGGAGTCCCTCTAGGGGTGGCCTATCGGGAGCTCGAGTGGAGCGCCAATGGCGGAGAGGGGGGAGCAGTGAAAGAGAGAGAGTGATGCTGAGACTGAGTGAGGAGTCACGTATCTGAGAAAATTTGGAAGTGTCCTATTTATAGGCAATCGTCTGAATCTTGAGCGCCTTCTGAAAGGTTCAAAGGTTGTTGGGATTCGAAGATGATTCGAATCAAGCTGTTGTGAGGCCGGTAAGATCTGTATCCTATCCATTAGAGGATCGACGGCTGGGAGAGCTTTCTGTTGGCCCAAGATCTGATGACTGTGTAGGTCCTAAGCCATTATTGCAGGTCCTAGGCCACGTCTCAATATGATTCATCGTTTGGAATTTGTTACACTGAACTTGGGCTTTCCCGCGCCAGGTTCCGCAGGGGCGGGAAAGGCTTGGTTCGGACGTCGAGGGACGACCCGACCTTGATGGTCGAAAGCACAAATAGTTTGTGCTGCCGGGGCGTAAGCATGGCTTGAGTAGCCGAGGTACGAGGGCGGCTGAGATATGACAGAAAATAAGCTGGACGTGAAAACAGTTTTGTTCCGCAGAGGCGCATGTCAAGCTATGGAGTGCTCGGAGAGGCCGAGCCATAAATTGCTCGGGGAGGCCGGGTTATGGATTGCTCGGGGGAACCGAGCTATGGACTGCTCGGGAGAACCGAGCTATGGACTGCTCGGGGAGGCCAAGCTATGGATTGCTCGGGGAGGCCGAGCTATGGATTGCTCAGGGGAGCTGAGCTATGGATTGCCCGGGGGAGCCGAGCTATGGACTGCTCGGGAGGCCGAGCTAGGGATTGCTCGGGAAGCCGAGCTATGGATTGAGCCGAGCTATGGGTTGCTCGATCCGCCGAATCATATTGGTTAGCTCATTCTTTGTGGGCATAGTGTAGCAAGTGAGGGCCAGGGCTGATCTTAGCCCCTTCGTATGGTTATCAATGCAATGGCGATTTTACCCCTCAACACATGCCCCTCACTCCCTAGTTTGAAGCGTAGGTTCGGGCATAGGGAGTATAGACCTAGGTGGCGTGATCCGAACGGAGGGATCTGGATTTGACAGCCCATGCAATGATGCCCTAGGTAATGCTGCGTGGCCGCCTTGCCTTTACGAGGTGGATCCGTCGTTTCTTGGGTGCAACGGCCGGGGTTACGCCACGTAGGGGATCTCGATCTTCATGGCGCCTGCAGTGGCGGTTCCGGATATCTTGGTTGAGATGTCTTATCTTCTCCTTGAGGCGGTTTCTTTTGGGAAAAATGGAGTTGAAGTGGCGCTACTCCCTTTCGCAACGCTCCTTCGCTTTCCCTCGAAGAACTTCGTTCTCCTATTTTCTTGGCGACCTTGCTCAGCGTCTCTTTCGATCGAAAGCATGGTGAGTCCGAGTGACTTGGCTTCGGAGGTGACCCTGGCGGATCTGGAACGGATACACCACCTATACAAGGTTCCTCAGGATGTTGCCTTGTTGTTCCCGACGGCCGACGACAGGGTGACATTTGAACTATGACATTTGAACTAGGGGATGGAGCATTCTGTTACGAGGAAAGTTTGAGGGCAGGCCTCAGGTTTCCTCTTCATCCGCTGGTTCGGGAGGTGATGAGGTTCTACAACATATGCTTCACCATGGTGGCTCCCAATAGCTGGCGCAACCTTATCGGATTCATCTCGCTGTGCAGCCGCATTGGGTAACCGCGACTCTCCCGATGTTCAGGGTGTGCTACAACTTGGTTTCTGGGAGGGCCTCCGAGTGGCCTTACATTGGTCCCCGGAGGTCTTTCAAGATGATTTCAGATAATCTGTCGTCGATAAAAGAATGGAAATCGTGATTTTCATAGTCGAAGGAAATATCGGCTTGGATTTTTCTCGGGTGTGGGGACGTTATGTAAAAGATCCGGAAGCGCATCCAGAGTTATCCGAGCAGAGAAGAGGGATCTGGTCGTATTGCGCAGTAGTCAAGTGCTTCCAGCTAGCGCCCTTCTATCAGAGGATGCTCTTTTCGCAGCTGGATTGAGCCCCGTTGATCCTCGCGGTAAGTATTATTTTGTAGCTAACAGGTTAAGGCAATTTTAGCTTCGATTTTTGTATGATCTAACGGGCGAGTCGCATTGCGCCTGCAGCTGAAAGGTCGGTGCTCGTAGATCAGATGAGAGAGGAACTGGGTAAGCGTTGCGGGAGGCCTGGCCCCAGCAGTAAGCATAGGGCCGAGAAAAGGTCTCGCCCTTCCGGTTCCCGCCCTGGGGGGATCAGGAGAGATGGCGATGATCGCCGTCCCTCATCGCCGCGGGATGAAAGTATCGAAGTTCCAGTGGCGGCACGCGGTCCTTTGATGCTGGAGGAAGGTCCGTCAGCGGGGAGAGGTCAGGATACCACGGGGGTTTCGGAGGAGGCTCGAAATTTCCTCCCCACCTATGTGTTTTGCCAGATGATGGCACGGAAGCGACGTCAATTTACTCAGAGACCCCCGCGGTCGGGGTCGCCCGGTCTCCCTCATTGGAGGCCGGCGGTCCGAAGGCGTTGCAGGCAGAGGCAGGAGTGGTCTCCGCTTCAATCGAGGTGGATTGTTGTAGCTGCTGAAGTTCAGTTTGGGCCGCCTGCGGGAGAGCTGGCGAAGGATGAAGGGGCAACCGAACCAGCTGAACCAGTGACTGAACTCCGCGGGACGTCTTCCGATGAGAGGCCTTCTACCGAGGCACCGGAGGCCCCAAGAGAAATTGAAGCTCAAGAGGAGTCCGCCAGGGGCAGAGAAATGTCTGAAGAAGAAGGGGAGCCGCTAAGCGAAGGGGACATCCGGGTTGAGGCTCCCCTTGTTGAAGCTGAAATGCCTGAGGCCTCTCAAATGAGGGCCTTGGTGGAGGAGGTTAGCCGGACGAGGGCTCCAGGGGTCGCAGGTCCCCAAGTTGGCCCCCTGAGTGAAGATTTTCACCTGCATGATCCGGAGGTTAGTGCCATGTTCTCTTCTTTAATGCGGTCTGCGTTCCATGAGGGAGAAAGTTCCTTGGTCGGAGGGGACGATCCTGTGGACCTTGTCGATGTGGCCTTCAGGTATACTGGAGTGCCGAATGAAGCTTTCCTTCTTACCAAGATCGATGACATTTCCCTCACGAGGATTGCCACGGATTATGCGTCTCGGGTAAGCCATCACCCCGAAGTAGAGTTTTTAGTTAGTTAGTTCGACTGTGTTTCCATACGTGTGATTCTTTTCGCAGAATGCTTTGATCATGAGGGTGTTGAAATGGCGTTTGCATCTGGCTGTCGGAGCTTGGGCTCAAGCCCATAAAGAAATCGGTCACCTCAAGGAGAGGGTGGATTCAACAGCCAGTCTTTCCTGAGCTTTGGCGATCTCCCAAAGGGGCTCAAGGAGACTTGCAAGATTCTTACAGTTGAGAGAGAAAGAGCCTCTCAACTTGCAATGTAGGTCAATGAGCTTCAGGGCTTTTGCGAGCAATTCAACAAGGCTAGTTGGAATTATCACAGATTAGAGCGGAGCACGAGGATAAGGTCAAGGCCATGCAGCAGTTTTTCGAGAAGAGATGGGACCAGCTGAAGGCCAGCCACGCCGAAGATAGAAGCAACTGGAGTAAGAGGCTCGAGGAGGAGGAGCACAAGTGTCGGCGGCAGCAGGACCAGCTTACCCATTTGAATAAAGAGCTCGCCGAAATGAAGGATCAGCTAAAATGGTCGGATGAGCGAGCTGCTCGGCTCTCCGACGATCTTGACTATGCTCATCGGGAGATTAGGGACAGACAGTCCCGGGTTGATGAACTCAAAGAGAGTTTCGTCAAAATAAATCGGCTAAATCGAAGGCTCTCAACAGGGTTCAAGCACTGAGCAACGAACTGGCTCGATGGAACGAGCAGGTAGGGTGTCCCCTGTTTTGTCCGTTTTGGCCTTTCACTCTTGCCTTACTCGGCTCTATGTATGCAGGTGAACAAGATGAGTCTGGAGTTTCAGGAGCGACTGAAGGCCTTCGGAGAGGAGATGGCTTCGAGGCACCAAAGGACTTCTGAATTGGAGAGACAATTGAGGAAAATGCGTGGGCCTCTTCAGCGGTGGAGGAGTATAAGAGCTCTACTCAATTTGCCGAGGAACGCAGGGCGGCCTGTGCCGATGCATTCCGGTTCGGCGAAGAGGAGGTGCGAGCTAAGATCACTCAAGCTTATCCTGACCTGGACTTGTCCTGTCTGGATGCTGAATGCTATGAGACCCACACCCCGGGAGCAAAGGAGGACGAATATGAGGAGATCTCAGACGTTGATCTCGAAGCTGTTCTGGGCACCGACGCGGCTGCTGAGGTATCTCGGCGGGACACTGTTAAGAAGGGGCAGCCAAGCGGTGCCCCCGCTGATGCTGCTATAGTAGACGCTGGGTCTGATCCCCAGCCTTAATTTCTTGGGGGCCCTCATGTGTATTTCTGTATAAACGGACCTTTTGTTTTCGTTTGTTTGCTTTTCTGATTGACCTTTTCTTCTCCTTCTTTGGTGTGTCCGTTCCCGAAGAGAAGACGCCCTGGGACGAGGTATGGAGATTTATTACTCAACCTCTCCGAGGCTCCCTATTTGAAGTGTGGATTCAGGAGTGGGGAACGTAACCCCAAGCGCCATGATCTAAATAAAAGGGGGCTTGGGTTCAAAGAAGAGAGGGCGCATTCTGAGCGTTATCTATTTATGATCCTCTTTGTCGAGGGGAGGGACTCTTCGGTCCCCATGGGAGCCCACTGAGGTGGCAACACATGGTGCGCCTCCGTGGTAATGGTATTGGAAACGGTGGTTCGGGCGATCAGAATACTTGCCCAAAGTGGTACAAATACTGGTGGGGGGTACGCCATCGTTAACCACCTTCCTAGCTAACCTCCCAAGATTTTTAACCACTGAGATGGCTTCCAGAGGTGGGGGGCGGTCTGTCGGAGCGTCTGGCGGTGGCAACAGAGACCACGGGGAGTCCCATAGGGGCCGTGCGACGGTGACTGTTGACGCTGAAGTTCTGGCGACGTCGTTTGTAAGCCGCGAGGAGCTTGCAAGGGTGGCTGAGCAGTATATGACCATCGCGACGAGGGAGATCGAGCTCCTCTACCGAATCAACAATCGGCTGGAGGGGGAGGTGGCATCCCTCGAGCAGCGGGTTGCCGAACTAACCCCACGTCATGAGGGAAGTTCGGTGGCGCCAGGGGAGGACAATAAGCCCCAGTGAGGGCTAGTGTATCTTTTTCTTTTCTTTCTTTTTGTTTCTCTTTTTGCAATGAATGAAGGAAAGTTTTTTGTAACCCTTGTGCTCATGGCCGTTTATTTTTCATTTCTGAGATTTTGGTTCTCGTTGTATGAGTCTTGCGAATGATCTGTCCCCTTAGGGGACCCTTGGAGATCGCGGTAAGGCACGGATGTGGCGCTTCTATTTTTGACCGAGATAAAGGAGGGCTTATAAGTTTCATCCGAAATGCTTCATATCATTCGGTCTCTCTATAGCATGAGGAGCGTTCCGTCAGTACCAGTTTAGATTGAGGGATAAAGTAGCATTTAACCTTGATCTGATTGGGGCTAGCCTGCTTTTTGTCGAGGTATACAAGACATCCTAGAAGAGGGGCATTTTTGCCTTTTGCCCACAGCATTTACTGCGCTGATCTTTTCCGATGTACCCCCTTTTGGCATGCGGGGCAAGCATTCGATTTTCATTGGACGGTGTCGCCTTCGAGTGGGAGTTTCCCAGGCCTGATCACATCCTAGGAACTCGTAGGCGATTCGGGGCATTTAAGGCTCCTGATTCAGGACCGGAGGTGGATCGCTCGCCTTCTGGCGTTTCTCAAAGAAGGAAAATTCCCTGGGCCAGCCCATGTTTCGAGGGTCTGCGGACGATCTTCCGCATTTAATGCCCTTGATTCGAGGTCAGAGGAAAATCTTTTGGCGTACGTCATGACTCAGGCGACGCGTTTTGACGCACATCAAAGGGTGCGACTTTCATCCTGGGAGGCCACGTGGTAGTGTAGATAGGGCATTTCGAATCTCGAGGCTCTTTCTTTGATAGCAAACCCCGGTTTGTTTGCCTATAAAATGAGGGGAGGAAGGGGCCGTGCTAGGCCATCCGCAAGACCTTCCCTTTTGTGAGTCGTGTAAGCGTTCGTGATGTCCATGTCTTTGAGGTTGAGAGTAGGGGGACTGAGTTTTCCTTTGGTAAGTCATCTTCCCCTGAATAGTTGGGGCGATGAAGGGGCCGCTGGAGAGCAGCTCGTCCTTAAGAGAGGAGTTCCGGAGATCATATGGAGAGCGCACAGGAGGTTCGCAGAGGTCACATGGAGAGCGCACATATGCGCTTCCTGTGTGTCCTTTGCGGTTTGCTTTGGGGGATGCAAGGTAGGAAGTGTATGCGTACCCCCCATGGCTTACGTGAACTTCGCCTCCTCCCCTGATTCGGATTCCTGGGCTCATCCGCCCGGGAATCTTTCGCCATGTGAGGAAGGGGGTAATGGTGTGTTGTCTGCCAGTACATTGCCTTTTGACTTGGGCAGTGGCTAGCAGTACACACTCGATTTGGGGGGAGTGCCCCGGCATCAGCGTCCATGGGCTTTCTTCCCACTTGTCGGAGGGCTCCGTGGATGGGTGGCTTGGGACAAGGCTCATTCACCCTTTCTGATTTCTCTGATATCTTGGGCCAGATGCCGAGATATCATTATTAACTGAAGCTGGTCGCAACAGTCAGGCCGAGTCATTTGCTCTTCTTTATTTTCTGTGCTATGACGCACTTGTAATGCCTCTTAGGAGGTTGTAATTCATTTTACTAATAATAAAATAAAGAAAGTTTTGTTCTTTCTTTTTAGCACCTGTTTCTTTTTTGTGTCGAGAGTTGTTGCTCCCGTGTCATAGCATACTTCGGCAGCATTATCGCCGCTTTGTTTTTTGCTAAGATCGACGTTCGGTCCTCAGTAAGGGAGACCGTTTGTTCCTGTTCGAGCCAAAGGGAGACCTGGGTGGTCCTGTGGACTCATGCGGTAAACATGGTCTTGTTTGTAGAACGAGACAGGTGTTTCTTCGGAAAGAGACAACTCGTATGTCTTTTGGGTAGAAGGAGGTCTTTCACCTCTGCCAAAGTACCAAGAGATGTTCCTGTTATCTTGGAGTATCTGAGGAGTCGCTCGGCTCAATCGAGGCTTTAGGTTGTGGCTAAAGCGCGGAGATTTCGCTTGCTTGGTCGAGGATTTAATAGTAGAAGACGTTCCCCGACTTTGTCCGGGGCTTTTAGGCGGCTGCGTGGGGCCTGTCGAGGCCTTGAGAGATCACTAAAGGCGCGGAGTATGTACCTGCTGGTGATATTGCATGACATATATTGTTCAAACCAGTCGAAGCTTGGGGATTGTTTGGAAATCCTTCAATTTTGGCCAGGGTTTGCGCACTTTGGTCTTTGCCGGGGCTTATGCGCTCTGGTTTTGGCCGGGGCTTCAGAATTTATTGCTCGCCCAGCTGAGGTTCGGAGATTGTTGCTCGGCGCAGCCAAGGTTTGGAGATTGTTGCTCAGCCCAGCCGAGGTTCGGAGATTGTTGCTCGGCCCAGCCGAAGTTCGGAGATTCATTGCTCAACCCAGCCGAGGTTCGGAGATTGTTGCTCGGCCCAACCGAGGTTAAGAGATTTGTTGCTCGGCCCAGCCGAGGTTTGGAGATCGTTGCTCGACCTAGCCGAGGTTTGGAGATTCGTGCTCGGCCCAGCCGAGGTTCAGAGATTGTTGCTCGGCCCAACCGAGGTTCGAAGAGTTGTTGCTCGGCTCAGCCGGGGTTCGGAGATTTGTTGCTTGGCCCAGCCGAGGTTCGGAGATTGTTGCTTGGCCCAGCCGAGGTTGGAGATTACCTGCTCGAATAAGTAGCTCGGTTGTACCGAGGATTGGTAAGCAGCATCTGTTTTCTTTATAATTTTTGGTGATATAATTGTGGTAATCATGCCATGAATCATGAAAACAATATGCCAACAAAAATTAAGAAGGCGAGCCTGTAGAAGGCGTACCCTACTGATGATACTTGCTGAGGTTGTCCGAATTCTATGTCCAAGGAATGGATCTCCCGCTTAGATCTTGTAGTTTGTAGGTACCATGTCCGACGACTTCCGTTACTTGGCAGGGGCCTTCCCAGTTCGGAGCTAGCTTTCCTTGCTCTAGCGGTTTGGAGACAGATGTTTTTCGGAGAATGAGGTCGCCAGGCGAGAAAGCTTTCCCTTTGACCCTGGAGGTATGGTAACGGGCCACTCTTTGCTGGTAGCCAGCTATTATGATTCAAGCTTTTTCTCTGATCTCCTCTATCAGGTCGAGGTTGGTGCGGAGCTGCTCGTCACTGGCTTCCTCCGAGTAGCTTTCCACCCTCAGGGATGGGAGTCCTATCTCCACGGGGATGACGGCCTCTGTGCCGAAGGCCATTCGAAATGGGGTCTCGCCCATGGGCACTCTTGGGGTGGTGCGGTAGGCCCATAGGACATGGTGCAATTCGTCCGCCCATCTGCCTTGGGCTCTGGAGAGCCAAGTTTTGATCCTTGAAGCAAGGTTCGGTTAGTTACTTCGGCTTCTCTATTAGCCTGTGGATGCTCGACCGAGGTAAGGCGGTGATGGATCCCATGCTCCTGCAGAACTGACGAAACTTCGGATTGTCGAATTGTTTGTCGTTGTTAGTAATGATGGTGTGTGGGAGGCCGAAGCGGCAGATGATGGATCTCCACACGAAGTCTTTGGCTCGAGATTCAGTTATCTGAGCAACTGCTTCTGCCTCTACCCATTTGGTGAAGTAGTCAATGGCGACGAATAAAAATTTCCGCTGTCCCGTGGCAAGTGGAAACGGGCCGAGGATATCCATTCCCCACTTGGCAAAGGGCCAAGCGGAGGAAATGGGGACCAGGCTGCAGAGGGGAGCCTCTGAATACTGGAATGTCTTTGGCATAGGTCACAAGCTCAGACAAGGTCATTAGCATCCTTTTGCATGGTAGGCCAATAATAACCTTGACGCAGCACCTTGTGGCATAAAGACCGGCTTCCCAGATGGTTGCCGCAAATTCCTTCATGTACCTCCCGAAGGGCATAATTAGCTTCAGATGGGCGAAGGCATCTGAGCAGCGACCTAGAGAAGGATCGCCTGTAGAGCTGGTCATCAATCAACACATAGTGGGCAGCTTGCAGCTTCAGCTTTCTAGCTTCCCTTCGATCGGCTGGGAGCGATCCTTTTTTAAGATACTTCAGGATGGGGTCGAACCATGATAGTTCGGCCTCAACTTGCATTACTCGGTCAGCTTCCGCAATGTTGGGCCTCTCCAAAATCTCCAGATGAAACTTTTGCTCGGCATCCATCGATTCCACAGTTGCCAGCCGAGACAGTAGGTCGGCACGAGCATTCTCGGATCTTGGAATCTGAATAACTTCAAATTCAGGGAAATGGAAAAGTAGGCTTTGAACCTCTTGGAGATATCGAAATATGTTTGGCTCCCGGGCCTCAAACTCGCCCCGCACGTGGCCAGCTACCAGCTGAGAGTCGGTGAAGGCATTCATCCTCTTCACTTTAAGGTCGCGGGCGATTCGGAGCCCGGCGAGCAGGGCTTCATATTTGGCCTCGTTATTGGAGGCTGGGAAGGAGAAGCGGACGCCATATTCGAAAGTCACCCCCTCCGGGCTGGTAAGGATTAAGCCAGGACCAGAGCAATGGGCGTTGGATGACCGTCGACATGGAGGAGCCACCGGGCGTCAGATTTTGGGAGTTCGGGGGAGTTGGGAGTGGAGCCGTCCTCCGGGATAGTGCATTCGAGGAGGAAATCAGCTAGCACCTGAGCTTTGATGACTGGACGAGGTTGAAATTGAATGTCATGCTTGCTCAGCTCGACGGCCCATTTGGTCATCCTCCCCGATGTCTCGACGATGGACTACCGCCTTGATGGGTTGGTCGGTCAGGACTGTCACAGAATGTGCTTGGAAGTATGGCCACAACTTCGGACCGAGGTTATCAAAGCCAACACCATCTTCTCAATCCGGTGTACCTCGTTTCCGCGTCTCGGAGCAGTTTGCTGACATAATAAATCGGCTTCTGGGTCTTATTTTCTTCTCTGACCAATACCGAGCCAATGGCACCTTCCGAGATAGCCATATACAGGAACAATGTTTCTCCAGGATCTGGACTGCTGAGGAGAGGGGGAGAGCTGAGGTACTTTTTGAGATCTTCGAATGATTTTTGACACTCGGAAGACCATCGAAAATTCTTAGCCGACCGAAGAGTTTTGAAGAAAGGGAGGTATCTTTCGGCAGACCAAGCCACGAAGCGATTAAGGGCTGCTATTCTCCCAGTCAGGCGCTGGACTTCTTTAATAGATGCTGGGGGCGTCATCTGCTGAAGAGCCTGAATCTTCTGGGGGTTGGCTTCGATGCCCCGTTGGGAAACCATGAAGCCGAGAAACTTTCCAGAGTTAACGCCGAAGGCGCACTTAGTTGGGTTGAGCTTCATCTGATATTTGCGGAGTGTCGCGAAGCTTTCTGAGAGATCCTCGACATGCTGTGACGCTTCTTTGCTCTTGACCAGCATGTCATCGACATATACCTCCATGTTTCGGCCGATTTGCTCTTTGAAGACTTTGTTGACCAGCCTTTGGTAGGTGGCACCTGCATTTTTAAGACCGAAGGGCATAACACGGTAACAGTAAGTACCTCGGTCAGTTATGAAGGCGGTCTTCTCTTCATCTTTGAGGGCCATCCGGATTTGGTTGTAGCCTGAATAGGCGTCCATGAATGTCAGCATCTGATGACCCGAGATGGCATCTACAAGCAGGTCAATTCGGGGGAGAGGGAAACTGTCCTTCGGGCACGCTTTGTTGAGGTTGGTGAAATTGATGCAGATCCGCCACTTGCCGTTCGACTTCTTTACCATTACAACATTCGATAGTCAACTTGGGTAATTCACCTCCCGAATGAAGTTCGCCTTGATAAGCTTATCAACCTCCTCTTCGATAGCTTTCTGTCGCTCCGGGGTGAAGCTTCTTTTCTTATGTCTGACGGGTCGGTGCATCACGTCCACGTTGAGGCGATGAATGAGAACATCAGGGCTGATTCTTGACATGTCGGAGGCGGACCAGGCGAAGACATCAGCGTTTCTTGGAGAAAGTCGATCAGTTCCTGCTGGGACTCGCCTTTCAGTAGCGACCCAATCTTTATAGTTCGGTCGGGCCGGGCTTCGTCCAGCGACACTTCTTCCAGCTCTTCGACTGGTTCTCCTCGTTGCTCGGCGAAGTCCTCCCGAGCATCCAGCCTATCAACCTCAGGCATCCTGGACTGAAGGATGGTGACAAAACACTACCGAGCCATAGTTTGGCTTCCTTGGACAACATCAACTCCCCGCCCGGTGGGGAACTTCATAGATAGGTGCGGAATGGAGACGATGGCTCTGAGGGACATCAGTTCGGGTCTCCCAAATATCGCATTGTAGGGCGACCGAAGCTTGGTCACCAGGAAGTCTGTGTGAACAGTGGCCACACGGGGCCAGATTCCTGCCCGAACCGTTAAAGTTATGACCCCTTCTGGGATGATAATATCGCCGGTGAACCCCATTAAGGTGGAGTCCATGGCTCGAAGATTTTTCATGGGAATTTCATCTTGGCGAACATATCAAAGTACAAAACATTTATGGAGCTTCCACTATCAACAAGGATCCGACTTACATCATAGTTATTTAAATTGAGAGATACAACTAACGCGTCATCATACAGGAATTGTATCCCTCGGAGATCGTCGTCAGAGAAGGAGAGCTCACCCGTTCGTGCTTTCTTCGGCGCCGAACCTTCTTCATCATTCTCGAAGTTCGACGAACTATCAGCTTCTTCAATCACAATGATATGGCCGATCACAGGTGGATTTGGAGGGGGAGGAGGCTGTTGAAGCTCGGGCTGTCGATCACCCCCTTATCCCGACTCGGGCGCTCTCCTGAACTGGTTCAGTTGGCCCCGTTGGATTAGCCTCTTAATTTTGTTCTTCAACTGCCAGCATTCCTCGGTATCGTGGCCATGCTCCCGGTGATAGCGGCAGTACTTGGTGGGGTCTCTCCGGGTTGGGTTCCCTTGGAGAGGAGCCGGTCGGGGGAGCTGGCGCTCTATCTCCATAAGGATCTGCGCCCTAGGAACAGTGAGTGGGGTGTATCGGTCAAACCGCCTAGGCGGGCTCCGGGAGCGATTCCTTGGCGGCGGTGGGGGAGCTCTTTGGTGATGAGGTGGGCTTGGCTAGCGGGTAGGTCGATGCCTGTCCGAGCCCTTTGATTCTTTCTTCTTTGCTAGCTCGGCGCGGGCAGCCCTCCGTGATTCTTCGACTCTTGCGTATTTGTCTGCCAGGGCCATCATATCGGAGAGGTTCGGAGGGTAACTGACTTCCATCGCTAAGTAAAAGTCGCTCTCCTTCAAAACTCCACCCGCTAGGGCAGACATAGCCACCTCATGATTAAGGTGGTCCACCTCCAGCATGGTCTTATTGAAACGGCCAAGGTAATTTCTCAAGGACTCCCCCTCTCTTTGCTTAACTTCAGAGAGGGAGTCGGATCTTCGTCGGTGACGGCGGCTGTTGATGAACTGGCCGATAAAAAGACGACTCAGCTCGTCAAACGAATCAACAGAACCTGGTTTCATAGCATTGAACCAGGTTCGAGCGAACCCTCTAAGGGTGGAGGGAAAGGCGTGGCACAGGATCGCATCTGATGCCCAGTGGAACATCATGATCGACCGAAAACTGCTGAGGTGATCATCGGGATCGGAGGAGCCATGGTAGGGCTCGATGGCGAGTAGCTTAACATGGGAGGAAATCACTTCCTCCATGATCCCCTTAGAGAAGGGGATACCCTGCTCCGCCTTAGGTTGAGGTGGATGAGCCTGCTTGGCAACGTCCAGCTCTTGACGCATCTCCTGGAGCTATCGGCGGATCTCCTCTTCAGGCATAAGAGGAGGGGTCGGACGAGGAGAGCGCGGAGATGGTGTCGAATCATGGCGGGTGAACATCGAAGAGAGGGATCGGGCCCGCCGAGGTCTGGGAAGATCCTTGTCGCAGCCCCCTTGCGTTGGTCTGGCCTCCTTGGGTCGATGTGGGGGGTCCGCGGCTCCATGCGGACCAGAAGAAGAGGTGGCCGGAGAAAAAGGAGCTGCGGCCTCCTCAGGGAGGCATGGAGCAGGGGCAGCTATAACTGGATGGGGGGCTGCAAGGCGCTTCTGAACCAGATGGGTCAGAGCTTGGACTTGCTGGATCAGTGTGGCGAACTGGTCCTGGGTCACTGGGACAGCCGGTGGCGACAAAGTCTCAGCTGGTGGCGGTGGCGGTGCCATGATACTCATCGATCAGGTCTCTGGGAGGCGACCTGGTCCTGGGCTTCAGAAGTTGCTCTTCTCCGATTAGCCATTGGAGAGGTTCTCTTCTAGATCGAGATCCTTGTCTTCTTTCTTCAAGTTTTAATGGGACTTGAGGCCCTTCCTCTAGCGCCAATCTGTTGCTGCTGAAATCTGTCCTCCGGCTCGGGCGCGATCGGTCTCCTGATTGGGCTTCCTCCTGGGTGGACCTGCAAAGAAGTCCTCATGCGGGAGGCGTTCGGGGTGGCCCTCCGCGGAAGACCCTCCGACGCTCAAGTCAGTGGAGATCAGCGATCAGAAATGAGGAGAAGGCTCTCTCTAAGGAGTCCCTCTAGAGGTGGCCTATCGGGAGCTCGAGTGGAGCGCCAATGGCGGAGAGGGGGGGAGCAGTGAAAGAGAGAGAGTGATGCTGAGACTGAGCAAGGAGTTGCGTACCTGAGAAAATCTGGAAGTGTCCTATTTATAGGCAATCACCTGAATCTTGAGCGCCTTCTGGAAGGTTCGAAGGTTGTTGGGATTCGAAGATGATTCGAATCAAGCTGTTGTGAGGCCGGTAAGATCCGTATCCTATCCGTTAGAGGATCGACGGCTGGGAGAGCTTTCTGATGGCCCAAGATCCGATGACTGTGTAGGTCCTAAGCCGTTATTGCAGGTCCTAGGCCACGTCTCGATATGATTCATCGTTTGGAATTCTGTTACATTGAACTTGGGCTTTCCCGCGCCAGGTTCCGTAGGGGCGCGGAAAGGCTTAGTTCGGACGGTCGAGGGACAACCCGGCCTTGATGGCCGAAAAGCACAAATAGTTCGCGTTGCCGGGGCGTAAGCATGGCTTAAGCAGCCAAGTACGAGGGCGGCTGAGATATGACAGAAGAAATAAGCCGGATGTGAAAACAGTTTCGTTCCGCGGAGGCGCATGTCAAGCTATGAAGTGCTCGGAGAGGCCGAGCTATGGATTGCTCGGGAGGCCGAGCTATGGATTGCCCGGGGAGCCGAGCTATGGACTGCTCGGGGAAACCGAGCTAGGAACTGCTCAGGGAGGCCGAGCTATGGATTGAGCCGAGCTATGGGTTGCTCGATCCGCGAATCATATTGGTTAGCTCATTCTTTGTGGGCACAGTGTAGCAAGTGAGGGCCAGGACTGATCTTAATCTCTTCGCACGATTATCAATGCAATGATGATTTTACCTCTCAATATTATTAAAAAATTTAAAAAAAAATTTAGAGCACCCTAAACTAAACCTTGCATGAAAAAACTTTCAAATAACATCGGTCTTTTTTACTGTCATTCTCTTTCCTTTGAAACTCCCTCCGAAATTAGGATTACTCAGAAGAAAAAAAAAAATAATCATGAGAAAATTCGGATCGCCTCAATCGACGACCAAATGAATTAAACTGTACCTTTTACTTTTAGAAGTCATAGGCCCATTAATGGATGCCGCGTGATTGAAAGCATCAAGTTTACCTACAAAAACTCCCAGCTTCTGGGAAAGAGCGCGACTTTATGATCTCAAACATCAAACAAAGTCATCCACGTGTCCATTAATGGCTCGTTTAATAGTGATCAAAATCTGTTTTGCTCCCTCAAGTTTAGAAATTTTCAATTAATCACAGAAATTTATCTTCCACACAGCACAGCAAGTATGGATATTATGAGCATAAAATAATAATAATAATACTTATTATTATTGGATTTATTGAAAGCTAAGAGCAGTGACCATAACATCGCAACTTACCAGTGTTTAATCATATCATACTTCACATTAATAATCACATGATTCAAAATAGATCATGACCATGGAAGGTTTACCATCAAGAAGTAGATCGATGAGCGGACTTCTCCCAACAACAATAATAATAAATTTTAATCCTAAAGTCAAAAAGATGTAGAAGCCCTTCCACGCAATAAAAATCTTCATCTGATTCCAATCAACTGCTGAGTTCAAGATGAGTCCCCCACTTCTCGATGAGACCTACCAACCCCTTCAGAGAGCTCCCACCCACTCCTGCAGACATCAACGCCTCCTCCCTCACTCGTGCGACAGACTCCCCCACACGTGCGTCCGCCATCAGTACCCTCACGCGCTCCCCAATCTCCTCTCCCCTCACCACCACGACCCCTTCCTCCCCATCCCACCCCCACTCTCTCGCCCACGCTCCAAGCCCATTCCTCTCCACCAAGTCCGCATTCACCCTCTGGTCCGCACCGCGCGGCCACGCCAGGACGCGTACCCCAAACACGGCCGCCTCCACCACCGAGTTCCACCCACAATGGCTCACAAAGGCCCCGATAGCCCCGTGGCTTAACACCTCGTTTTGATCCACCCAATCTTTAACCACCAGTCCCCTCCCCCTCAGCCTCTCCAAAAGCCCGTCGCCCACCAACTCCTCCAACCCCTCCTCCCCATCCTCTCTATCCACTATTTTGCTCTTCACCACCCATAGGAACCTACACTCACTCCTCTCCAGTCCAACTCCCAGCTCCCGGGTCTGGGCCCGTGACAGGGCCGTCCTGCTGCCAAAGCTAACGTAGACCACCGACCGGGGCGGTTGCGCGTGGAGCCATGCAAACGCGTGCGCCGTGCTCCCACCAGGCCTAGCTGGTTGACGCAGCGGCCCGATCGCCACCACCGGCGGCAGACCTTGCACCACCGCTCCTCCGTTGAGGGCCGCCAGTGCAGCCGGCTCGAAGCTTTCAAATGTGTTGACTAAGATTGCTTTGGCTTGCAGCAGTGCGCGGCCGTTCTCGATGAACTGCGTCGTGAAGAGGTTGGTAGGGTCGTGGAGTGCAGGTGGGATCATCGACGCCGGCAACGGCTGCATGCCGGGGATCACAACATTGCCGATACGTTTGGCATCGGCGATGAGGTCGGGTAGATGGGCAAAGAGAGTGAGCATTGTTGCTGAGGAGGTGAAGAGAATGTAGCTAGGAAGGTTGAGTTCCTTGGCAAATGGAATGAAGGCGGAGGCGAGGCTGACGTCGACAATTAACGAAGAGAGCGGAGGTGAGAGTGAGGTGAGCAGAGGGGGAAGGAGGTGGGCCGAACGGCGGATGGACTCGCAGTGGAGGTAGAAAGGATCAGCGGATTTGGTATCAATGGGATCAAAGTGGAGGAGGGGGAATTCAAGGGGTGGATTTGAGGGTAAGTGGAGAAGAGAGCAGAGAGATGAAGGGACTCAGCAGAGGAAACAGTAGGGTGATGGCGATGAAGGTGACTTTGCAACCGTGGGAGGCGAGAGTCGATGCGAGGCAGAGGAAGGGCGTGAGGTGGCCCATACCGGCGCTTGGGAGGAGGGCGACATGAGAGAGGCTAGCGTCTCCAGAGGTTGCTGACATTAGGTGGGAATGAACAGGGCTATTCAAATAGTTTTGTGATGGCAAAGCTTGAAGAGAGCACAGAGCGAACGCACTTTTAACTTGGATGGAGATTCGCTTTCATATGAAGTGGTCAGAGCACAACTTTGACAAGGCAAGCTTCACAGCAGCCATGGTAGCTTGAATGCCAAGTTTTCCAAGTCTTTAGGGGAGAATAAGATGCAGCAGTGGGATAAAAAAATCTGCATGCATGTCAGAATTGTCTCTTTCCTTGTGCGTGAAGCCAGCCTCTGGAAGTGAACTCAACGGCCCGATAGTCCGGGCGGCCTCTATCGATCCCGTCACCGTTAAAAAAATATTTTCATTCCTCATCTCGTTAAATTGTTATTGTTAACGTAACATAAACAAAAATACACGAATAAACTGATACCGTTTGATCGTTTATATAAAAAAATAAAATTATTTAAAAAAATAAAAAGAATAATTTAAACATATTTTACTATATATATTTTATTTATTTTTAATATTTAATATTTAATATTTAATATATATATATATATTTAAAATTTAAATATATTACATTAAGCTAACGGGAACGAAGATGAAGACCTTTCTTGGGCCGTTTATTTGTTGAGTCATTAACGAGTAATTCTCATTACCTGTTAAGTCGTTTAAATCGAAATTTTTTTGACTTGTTAAAAATGATATCGATCGAGTAAACGGTCAAATGAAAAAAAATTTATTTTACTGATGTGGCCAATAAAGGCCACGTGTAAGTTAATGGCAAAATTACCTAACGACGAGAGCCGATAGGACACAGCGGCTCTAGCTCCTAGGTGGCCCAAGTTCTCAGGCGGCCCAATTCTCAGGTAGCCCCAGCTCCTAGGCAACCCCAGCTCCTAGACGGCCCCGGCTCTCAAGCAACCCCAGCTCCTAGGTGGCCCTGGCTTTTAGGCGGCCCTGACTCCTGGGTAGCCCTGGCTCTTAGGCAGCCTCAACTCCTAGGCGGCCCCAGCTCTCAGGCGGCCCCGGCCCCATTCTCAGGCGGCCTCGTCTCCTGAATGGCCCCATCTCCTGGACGATCTCATCTCCTCTCATATCCGGGCTCAGCTTCAACTTCCCAAGCAAGCCTGGTTTCTGACTAGGCTGGGCCCACCAACGCCTTTAGCTCATAGGTGTCTAATAAGACAAGCTCCACTAGTTCTGGCACAAGTCCAAAAAGTCACCATCCATCATGAAGCTTTAATGACCCAAATCAGATGGGCCTAAGAAGTCATCATCTGCCATAAAGTACCAATCACCTAGTTCAGATGGGATGAATTCCACTAATTCTGACATTCCATTCATAAAAGTCATCAATCATTATAAGATCCTAAGCTTTCAAAGCAAGTTTCACGGACCCTAAGTATCAATAAAATGGGTAAGAGGGACCCCTAACAAGGTATGAACACTCAAGCATTGAGAAAGTTTTCTGATCTGCTTCCTAACTCTCCTTAGCTTGAGCTTCTTCAAGCTCACGGCAGTAATTCTGATCACTAACTTGAGCATCGAAGGGTCCCATCAGAATATCCAATCCCCGGGACTTCTTGTAGATCTCGGAGTCAAGGTGAAGCATCTTCATCAAACTCACGGCACATCCATGGACTCTCAAGGATGTTAGCTCAAGGTAATCAGGCATCATCAGATTAATGCACCAGGTAGGGGCATAGAGAAGGATAACCCTGTAACTCTGAGCTACAAGTTTGCCCTCAACAATGGTGGTGGCACATACTTAGGAGGCTTCTGCCAGTTATACTAGGGGGCATGCTGAGCAATCAGAAGCTAATCTCCCCGCTCTCTTCTCACCACCGATTTTGGCCACTCCGTAAGAACAACTGGCACTCTTACTCAGCAAGTCCAAGCTCTTGTTGGGGTAGTCCGTGAGTTGCAAGGGCAACAACAGCGATTGTTCAATAGTAACCTGAACCTCCCACACTATTTGCAATAGCCACCCCAACTAGTCGACAATCTACATACAGAAGACTCTCTTCAGGGGAGCATCATCACCGTCATGCTCCGTCCAAGCACCACCATCGTGAAGCCTCCAAAAGATTGTGGTCTCCTACCCGCCGATCGAGCAGCCCCTCTTTCAGACAACGATGGGGGAAGGAGCCCAGAAGGACATGTTGCCATTAGCGCAACGGCTGCCCCTACTCGTCTTCTGAATCAACGAGCGAATACCTCAATTGCCAGATGAAGAGGTGCTTGGAGGAGCAAGACCGGCGGTTGAAAGAGCTCAGCCAGAGGCTCAATAACCAACCAGGGGTGTATTATGACGCTTGTTTACCCCTCACTCACCGTATTATGGAGGAGCCTATCTCTTACCGGTTTCGTCTTCCCAAGTTGGATCCCTATGATGGCACCATGGATCCACTTAATCATCTGAAGAGTTATAAAGCTCTTATGCAAGTTCAGGGGTGACTGTCGCCTTCCTATATATTGCTTTCCCCGCCATCCTTCGGAAGGCTGCGCATGCCTGGTATTTTTGCCTACTCCCATGCAGCATCGACTCCTTCCGATAGTTGGAGAAAACTTTCTTGACACATTTCGATGCCTGTCGAAAGATCCCTCGAGTAGCGGATAACCTGTTCTTCGTTCAATAGAAGGAAGGAGAACTTTTGAAGGATTTTATGGCCTAATTCAAGACGGTGGCCCACGAGGTCTACCACTTTGACGATGCTGTGGCCACTCTAGCCCTGAAGCGAGGGCTCCATCCCTTCTGCTTTACCTATTCATTGGAAAAAAGACCTTCCGGTTCCTATGCTGAGCTTCTGAGTCATGCATAGAAATACATTCATGCCGACGAAGCTGATTTCACTCGGAGGGACACTAAAAGAGGGTCTAGCAAGAGACCAGTCTGTGCAGAGCCAAACGAACCTCCCCTAAGAAGCCTGAGCCCCCGCGCCGACCAGATAATCGGCACCAGAGCTTCACCCCCAAAGAAGATAACTTCACACCTCTCCTTGCCCCTAGATCTCATATTCTCATGGAAATCAAAAGCAAGCCTTACTTTCGGTGCCCTCCCCCACTAAGAAAGGATGCCGCTCGCGATCGGAGTGTTATTGTCATTTTCATAGAGACTACGACCATGATATTGAAGACTGTCACAACCTAAAGCGAGCCATCGAGGAACTTATCCAGAGGGGCTACCTCGAAAAGTTTATCTAGAAGGGAGGACCTCCAGCCATCCCAGCTCTAATGGGGCCTCCGCCTGTCTAGGCCAACGACGATAACACCCTGACGGAGAGGACGGTAGGCATGCTTTCCTGGGGAAAGACTTTGCCTTCTAAAAGACCAAGGGAGGGGAGGGAATAGAAAATGTAATCCCTTTTCTGAAGGAGAATTAGCGAGGGAGAATAATCTGAATGATGATAGTGTTTTGCCTCTATGATGATCGCTAAGCATCCTGTAAAAAGAATTTTAGTAGATAGTGGAAGCTCTGCTAACATTCTCACTTATGATGCTTTTGTTCGGATGAATTTATCTCCCAGCCCTCTTCAACCGGTGACAACACCTCTGATCAGTTTCACAGGGGATTCAGTGAGGGTAGAAGGTGAAATCACCTTGCCGGTCACGATAGGATCACCATCGTGTCAAAGTACAATCCTAATGAGGTTTCTAATGGCTCGAGTGCCTCTGGCTTACAACGCCATACTCGGTCGACCTGGCTTAAACCTCTTGGATGCGATGATATCCACTAAGCGCATGCTTGTGAGATTCTCTACCAGTGGAAGAATTGACGAGATGTATGGGGAGCAAAATCTTATGCAGTTATGTTATCATATGGCTCCCAGCCCTCAGAAGATGGTGATCCCACCAACCTTAATGCTGCTCGATCCCATAGAATCTGAAAGAATAGGAGAGCCCGCCGAGCACTTGCTAACCTATCCGTTGGGGGATGATCCCGCGAATACTATACAGATTGGCGAGCTTCTTCCCTTGGAGATGAAGAATCAACTCCTTACCTTCTTGCGGGTGAACGCAGATGTCTTTACCTGATCAGCATCGAACATGCCCGGCATCCCTTTAGAGGTAATTGCTCATAAACTTAATATTGACCCGAAGTACCGGCCTGTTCGCCAAACGAAGAGGAGTTTTGCCCCCGAGCGACAGAAGGCCATTGATGAGGAGGTTAATAGGCTGTTCACTGATGGCCACATTCGGAAAGCACAATACCCGGATTGGCTAGCTCATGTGGTGATGGTTCGAAAGGCGAGCAGAAGTTGGAAAATCTGCATCGACCTTACTGATCTTAATAAAGCATGTCCTAAGGACAGCTTCCCACTACTGTGGATTGACCAATTGATAGACTCCACATCTGGCTCCTTAGCTTTATGGATGCCTTCTCTGGATACAATCAAATAAAGATGGACTCGGTAGATGAAGAAAATACATCTTTCATCATCGAAAAGGGCATCTACTGCTACAAGGTGATGCCCTTTGGGTTGAAAAATGCAGGGGCCACTTACCAAAGATTGATGAATAAGGTCTTTAATGACCAGATTGGGTACAACATGAAGGTGTATATGGATGATATGCTAATCAAGAGCACCTGCATCGTTAACCATGTTGCTAATTTAGAACAAACATTCGACATCTCCGACGCCATCAAGTGAAGCTTAACCCTCACAAGTGTGCATTTGGAGTCACTGTCAAAAAATTTCTAGGCTTTTTGGTGATTCAACGGAGAATTGAGGCAAATCCAGAGAAGATACAAGCCATTCTCGATATGAGGCAGCCAGTCAATAAAAAGAAGGTGCAGCGACTCACTGAAAGAGTGATCGCTCTAAGCCGGTTCCTGTCGAGATCAGCTAAAAGATGCCTACCCTTCTTCAAAGCTCTACGCAAGACGAACAGCCTCGAGTGGATGGAGAACTTCCAGGAGTTGAAGGAGTTTCTGTCCATACACCATTACTATCAAAGCCAAAAGAAGGAGAAAGGCTCTTCTTTTATCTTGCTACCTCTCCGAAGGCAGTTAACTCTGTTCCGGTACGCCTCGACCCTAACGGAGCATAGAAACCCATTTACTACACTAAAGTGCTCCATGATGCGGAGGTCAGGTACTCCAAACCGAAAAAATTATTTTTGCTCTAATCATCTCCGCTCAGCGTCTCAGGCCATACTTTCAAGCTCATCTGATGTGGTACTCACGAACCAGCCTCTTAGAGCTATCTTGGCTCGTCCTGACACCTCTGGTCGACTGGCTAAATGGGCAATCAAATTGGAAGAATCCGATCTTTTATTTCAATCCCGATCTACCTTGAAGTCCCAGGTGCTAGCGAACTTTTGGTGGAATGCACTTGGACAGAAGAGTAACCTAAAGATTTTTCAATGACATGTTCGGATGCTAGTGAGGATGTGGCGAAGACCTGGATCCTCCATATTGATGGTGCCTCTAATTCTCAAGGAAGCGGAGCTGGTCTTATTCTTGCAAATCCGGAGGGCGTAGTGCTGGAGTACGCTCTTCGATTTCTCTTTAAAGCTACAAATAACCAAGCCAAGTATGAGGCCTGGCCGAAATTAAGCTCGCGCAGGAGTTCGGGGTAAAGCACCTCAGGGCCTTCACTAACTCCCAGCTCATCTCCGAATAAATCACTGGGGAGTATGAAGCTCGAGACCCCACTATGTCTTGATATTAAATAAGGTCAAGTCACTGACCTCCTCATTGGCTTATTTCACTATTAGTTATATTCCTAGGGGCGAAAACGCCAGAGCCAACATCTTGTCATGGGTAGCCATTTCGGCAGATAACACCTTGGGAAGGACATATGTTGAGCATCTAGGTACTCTAAGTATTGATGCAGTAGAAGAAGTTCTACCAGTTATGCAAGAGTCAATATGGACGATGCCTACATCCATTACCTCGCTAACGTACTCTTCTCGCTGATCCCATAGAAGCCAAGCTACTCAAGTGGAGGGCTCCCAAGTTTGTATTGTTGAATGGGCAGTTATACAAGAAGTCCTCCTATCATCTCCTCAAATGTGTTGGTCCTACAGACGCTAATTATATCCTTAGGAAATTTATGAGGGCATATGTAGGAACCACCTGGAGGGCAGATCACTGGCGTACAAGGCTCTTCGCCAGAGATATTATTGGCTCACTATGCGAAAGGATGCTGTTGACTAGTCCAGAAGAGCAATAGCTGCCAGCGATATTCCAATATCCAGCGACAACCAGCCTCTAGTTGAGCCCGCTCTCTGCTCCATAGCCCTTCGCTCAATGGGGAATGGATATCCTTGGACCATTCCCCTAGTTTCAGGTCAACAAAGGTTCTTACTTTCATCATCGATTACTTCACCAAATGGGTTGAAGTCGATGCGTTAACCAAAATCACCAAAAACAAGTGAGGATATTTTTTTGGAAGTTATCATTTGTCATTTTAGGCTACCTCACACTATTATTACTGATAACGGCCGATAGTTCGACAATGCTATATTCAAGACCTTTTGCATCGAGCTGGATATCTGCCACCAATTCACTTCTATCAGGCATCCACAAACCAATGGAGAAGCAGAAGTCATGAATTGAACCATCCTTCGGGGACTCAAAACCCGATTGGATGAGTTCAAAGGCAAATGGGTTGAGGAACTCTGAAGTGTGCTGTGGGCATATCATACGATTCGAAGGATCCCCACAGGAAAAACTTATTTCAGTCTCATCTTTGGATTTGAAGCGGTCATCCAGGTGGAGATCGGTCTTCCAAGCCCCTGGGTGGAGTCATATAATGAAGAAGACAATTCTTATCAGCTAAGGGCCAGCCTCGACTTCATCAATGAGGTACGGGACCAAGCATGGCTCAAGATGATATCTTCCGCCAAAGAGCAGCAAAATATTACAACCCCCGAGTCCATCTTAAGACATTCCGCATCGAAGATCTAATCCTTAGAAGGGCTGACGTATCTAAGCCAACCGAAGGGGGCAAGCTATCTCCAAATTGGAAGGGGCCCTATCGGGTCATCAAGCACTTCACCAAGGAGCGTATAGAATCGAGGAGCTTGACGGGCAGTGTCACCCAGACCAAAAAATTTGAGCTAGGGTGACAATCCGCCGCATGCCAGGCATGCAAGGCGTCCTGAATTATGGCACATAAATCAGTATAAGGCAATAATTATAAATATTCAATCCAAATCCATAACTTAAAACAAACCATAACTATAAGGTTTGGGCTACAAGCCCTACACAAGCATATCCGGAGTTACAACAACATAATGGAACTAATTTATTTAACTAGAAGCTCCATCAACCCAAGTCCTTACTCCTGAGGCTCTGAAAAACATTGTGAGATTTACATGAGCTCACACTCAATAAGTAAGCCTATTATAATGTAAAAATAGTCATATATCATTATAGCATTTCAAGATATTTTCAAATCGCATTTTCATGAAAAGCTTCCAATTCAACTACATTTATCATGTTTTCAGAACATGCATATCATCAGCTCAAAATAATTTGGAAGCTTAATTACATAATAAATGACAACCAATGCAATGTAAACAAACCCACTGTATTTATATAATCACTGATCTCCTATATATCCCATGGCCCTAAACACCCAACCGATGTATCACTCTTAAATGTTCCCTAAGAGGAAGGGTCATGGTACCAGTGTTATGCCATATAACATAAACAATCACAACACACCCTACAGATGTGTGTCCTCCACATATCTTTCCCTGTGGAGATGGGTCCCGTATCATAATCAATCACAACACACCCTACAGGTGTGTCCTCCACATATCTTCCCCTATAGAGGTGGGTCACGTATCACTTGGCATTTCATATCAATCCATATCGTATGAGAACCGTGGCGACACAAATAAGTATATTTCAATGTCATCATTATAATTGCATGTCACACATCATGCATCAGCATAAGCATAAACTCCTCATATTACATATACAGTGGTTTGTACATTCATAGCATAAAAAAATACATCTATATACCAGTTTATTTTGCAAAGTCAAAATAATCACATCATTCAATTTTGCATATTTACAAGCCACTACTTTGCAAAATATAGCAGTTGTATATAACCATAACAAATACTCAAATGCATACACATGGTACTATTTACTAATTTCAAAATAGCCAAGTCAAATATCAAATTCCATTTTTCTCATTTCATAATTTCATAAATTAATATAACTATAATTCCAAACTTTACATATTAAATATTATAAAATTTATGATAATTACTTATCTCAGTACACAAATCCAAATGGTAAACCAGCTATTTGGCATCTGGGTACCTACAGCATCATTTTACACAATTAAGTCTTTAAAATCTGAATAATAAAGTGACCCTTAAAACTCTACCCACCCAACTTTGGGCTTGAATAAATCCCATTATATACGCCCAAATGGGAAACTAAAAATACCCCAAGAAACTAGATTTACCACAAATTGGGCCATATATTTATTTTGCCATTCATAGCCCGATACAGGGTCCAAAATGCTGCTCAAATAGGGCTCTTGAACCGGCCCAATAGGGCCCAAATCTCAGACAGTCTAGCCGACCCAAACACCTTCCTTCCCCCCCCCCCGCTCCCCTGTTTCAATCGAAACAGGGGGTTATTTCGTGCCAACGGCCAGGGCCGCCACCAGCTAAATTTGGGCGGCCCGACCGCCGGTGGCCGGACCAGAGCCGACGCGCCGCGGCCGGCCCCCCTCTCTCTCTCTCCAATTTCCTCTCTATCTCTCTCTTTCTCTCTCACGATCCGCCGCTGCTAGGAATTGTACCGGTAGCACGGCCGACCACCATGGCCGATCGGACCCCTACCGGACGCACGCCTGGTGCCGTGGAGGTCGCCGACCGATGCTCAGGCTCGGCGAGGCAGCAAGCACGCCGCTGGCCTGAACCGACAGTGGGAGCCGGCTCCCGCCCAGGAGAAGAGCCAATTGGCTCTCTCCTTCCTCTCTCTCTCCTCTGATACCTCACCAGACGTCGCCTTCGGTGCCGGTGGGGCCACCGGCCAAGGCTCAGGCCCGGTGAGGCGATGGGCACACCGCCGGGCCCGAACCAAAATCGGCACAGAGACAGCCAATTCACTGTCTAAGGCTGTCTCTCTCTCTCTCGATTCGTCTCTAACTCTCTCTCTCTCGGACTGGGAAGGAAGTAGATGATTACCTAGAGGAGATGAGCGCCCGGTTGAAGGAGGGAGTCACCCTCCAACTCCTTATAAACCCCACGCGACGCCTCGGTCCAAGGACTCAGGAAACTCATTCGTTACGCGGGAATTAGAAACCCAGCCGCCATGCGTAACCGCGGGAGTCCCAGGCGTCACCCGATCCAGGGATCCTATGCTAAGTCTCACGAACCAGGTAATTAAGATCCCGGGGGTTACATTCTCCCATCCTTATAAAAATTTTGGCCTCAAAATTGATACATTTTAATCAAACTATATAATTCAAATAGGTTCTATTCAAAAGTCAACAATCTTGGATAGATAATTTACCTGCAAATAATTGTGGATACTCCTTTTTCATTTCTTCCTCAAGTTCCCAAGTAGCCTCCCTCTTAGAATGATTACTCCAGTGTACCTTGACATAAGGAATGGTACGCCATCTTAAAACCTGATCCTTGCGGTCCATGATATGCACAGGATGCTCCTCATATGACAAATCTTTCTTCAACTGTATAGGCTCATATTCTATTACATGGCTGGGGTCGGAAATATACTTCTTCAACATAGAGACATGAAACACATTGTGCACACCATATAGAATCAAAGGTAGTGCCAGGCTGTAAGCTACCTCCCCAACTCTGCTCAAGATCTCAAAAGATCCAATATAACGTGGACTCAGCTTCCCTTTGATCCCAAATCTCATCACATCCTTGGTTGGTGATACCCTTAAGAAAACATGGTCCCCAACCTGAAATTCCAATTCTCTCCTCCTGACATCAGCATAACTCTTCTGCCTGCTCTGAGCTGTACGAAGATGCTCCCTGATTAAATGCACCTTATCTACAGTCTACTGAATCAGTTCAGGGCCTAGCAATTTCCTTTCTCTCACATCATCCCAACATAAAGGAGATCTGCACCTCCTACCATAGAGCTTCAAATGGAGCTATCTGATACTGGCCTGGTAACTATTATTATAGGCAAACTCCACTAAAGGTAAGTGGTTATCCCATGCTCCACCCAAATCCATCACACAGGCTTGCAACATGTCTTCCAGAATATGTATAGTCCTCTCTGTTTGTCCATCTGACTGGGGATGATAGGCTGTACTAAAATTTAATTTGGTTCCCATAGCCTTATGAAGACTCTTCCAGAATTGAGACACAAACCTGGTATCCTATCTGATACAATAGACACAGGAACACCATGAAGTCTCACGATCTGCTCAATATACAAACTAGCCAATCTTTCATTAGAGACCCCAACTCTGAAAGGTGAGAAATGAGCTGATTTTGTTAGTCTGTCCACAATAACCCAAAGCATCATTACTCCTAGGAGTTTTGGGCAACCAGTCATAAAGTTCATTGTAATCTTTTCCAACTTCCACTAGGAATCATTAGAGACTGAAGAGGTCCCGCAGGCCATTGATGTTCGGCCTTCACTCACTGACACACCAAGCACTTGGTCACATACTGAGCAATCTCTCTCTTCATACCTTTCACAAAAATTTTCCTTTAAGTCTCTATACATCTTAGTGCCATCAGGATTTACAGTATAGGCAGAGTAGTGAGCCTCCTTCAAAATCGGCCTTTAGCTCCTTAATGTTTGGCACACAAAGTCTACCTTCAAATTTTAGGGATCCATCCTCCATTACATAAAATTCATTCTGAACTCCTGACTGCAAAGCTTCTTTAATCTTTGGTAAATCTGGATCTTCTTTCTGGGAGGACTTGATTTTCAACTAGGGTCGGCTAGAGTACAAGTGTAACATCCTGAAAACCTTGTAATTTATTGAAATATTAATAAAATTTTCATTTAAAATGAAAGTCAGAGAGTTTCAGTGAAGTGTGGGTGTGTTGGCCTTTTGATAAATGTAAGAGAAGAAATTTTGGAGAAATGTGTATATTTTTTAGTGCTAATGAGTTTGATTTAAGAAATTGAGATTTAAGTTTTAATGGGCTTAAATCATAAGAAAAATCAAGTTTAGTTTGAGTTTTATCCTTAAATGATGTTTTTAGTAGTTGGAGTCGACACTATTTGGAGTGGAGTCGACTCTGGTACGGTTTTGAACTTTTGGCATGCTTTGGAGTCGACACCTGCAGAGGGGGAGTCGACAGCTGCAGAGAAAACAGAAGATTAGCATTTCTGCTGCAGTGCTGGAGATGATACCTATATTTATGGAGTGACACCTATTTTTGGAGCCGACACTATATTTTGGAGCCGACACCTATTTTTGCTGAGCCGACTCCAAATCTATTGGAGCCGACTCTAAGACGACAAATTTTCTGGGTTAAATCTTGAAAATTTTATATTTAACCCGTTTTAAGTCCAATTTGAGTGCGTTTGAACCGTTGAATTTCTAAAATCGAGCTCTTCAAGTTGGTGAGGTCTTTTCTTAGAAACGTTATATAAAAGTATCAATTTAAATGAAAAATGATAATTAGACAATAAATTGATTAAAAAATTATTATATCAGGGGCAAATTGGGAAAAGGCTCCGATGTCAATTGTAATTGTGTTAAGGACAATTTGAGAAAAAAAATTTGAGGAAAATATCATAGTTATAAGTGAGCCATGTGTTTTTCAAAAAGTGTGCATTAAGAGTGGTTGAGGGCAAAATAAAAATTGGCATGCCTTAGCCCTTAAGTTACCCATGACTTGGTCCCAAGTCATTAGAGAAAAAGGAAAACGTGGGTTCAACCAGAGAAAAGAAAGAAAGAAAGAAAGAGAGAAAGAAGAGGAGAAAAGAGAGGAAGAGGAAGAAGGAGGAAGAAAGAGGAAGGGAAAGGGAAGCTTGGGGTTTGTGCTTGACTCCAGTTAAGCTATAGCTTCCCTAGATCTTGCATAATTTTAGATTTTTTAGATTATTATATTTTGAAGTAATAGTAGAAGTAACCTTGAGTAGAGAAAGGATGGAAGAAAACAATGAGATATTAGAGGATAGATCATATATGCATGCATGGTTCCCGAAAAACTCGTGTGGAGGTAATCCTAATAGCTATCGTATCTGTATGTTGACGTAGGTCAAGAGGGTTATTCTAGGGAGCCGAAATACCAGAGTTAAGTACCAGTCAGGAGTAACCTGCTAAGGTGAGTGGGTTTCTCATCTAGTAATGAAAAGTAAATTTGAGCTGCTATAATGAGACTAATACCTAGTTGTGGTATGTTATGTTTAGTAGAGTATTATGTATATTTTAAATGTGAGAAATGAGAACCTAGTATATGATATTCTGATACATGAGTTTTAAGAATGCGTTTTAAGCATAAAGAAATAAACATGAGTTTTGAGCATGAGTTTGAGCATAAAGACATAAGCATGAGTTTTGATGAGGGATTATTAATGTATACATGGCATATTTGCATGATAAAGCTTTACAAATATGTATGTATCATACTGAGCATCAGGCAGCTATGGGGCTGATCACCCTTTAGACTGTTCTGTAGCATGAGCATTGCACACTACTATTGAGCCGGCACCTCCTTGCGAATCGATCGTACGATGAACCTAGAATCAGGTGAGTGCACGCTTGATCAGGCCAGTGGGGCAGGTTGTAAGCAGCCCGTGGGGGCATGAATCATATCTCAATGGAGTTGGTTACTATATATAGCCCATGGGGGCAGAGAGAAAACCCAAGATTCTAGGGTTAAGGAACAAAGCACTTTACCGGGTGAACCGCATGGGTAAGGGGTGCTATTTGTGTGGGATCCTATCGCTAGTCACACCCGATGAGAGTACACCTACAGGAGGGTGACTGTAGGGTGGTACCTTAGAGGCATTACACACATAGCCCAGTATCATGAGATTTAATAGCACACATTGTTATTTAAAAAGGCAGTGGGCCAAATAGTTATCCCAAGAGGGAGAGTTTACATGAGATGCCAGTGGGCAAGCAGATTCTAATGAAATTTGGGAATTTAATAAAGAAAGTCTGGGCTGTAGATATATAATGCATATCTTCATATTGTAATGTATGGATTTTTATCTTAATGAGTTAGCTTTCAGTGGAAAGTTATTGTAGAGTATTTCAGTACTGGTATATTATTTAAAGAATAAGCTACATTTTATTTTATCTGATATCATGTTAAAAATGTACTTTAAGTTGTACAAGCTATATAGTATCAGTATACGGTTGATAATGTAAGGTTATGGTTCTCTATTTCTCCATAGTTAGATGGTTATCCAGTCACTGGGACTTAGGTCTCACCCCTCTATGATTGAAATTTTTTTTTCAGATCAGTGAGTATTTCTGCCAGGATCATAAGATAAGCAGGACAAAACCCTTAGCTGTGAAGCTTGCTTGGATGCAAGGGTGTACAGATGCTAGCCTTGTATATTGAGATAGTATGGATTGATATTTGTATATTGTATATGTATGTGTACAGTGAGATGTAATGATGTTTCAGACCTTTTTGGATATGAATATGAGACTTATGTTTTGGAAAAATTATGAGCATGATGTGTGCACTTATGATTTTGATGTCGATTGTGAATGTGATCTTATAAACTGCCTAAGGAATGTCATGAAAAATATTATCTAGCAGATTGATGCTTAGTGTTGATTGAGTAATGTGTGTATATAATTAAGATGAAAATGAAAAGTTTTTAACAGGATGTTTTTCGTGTGTCTGCCACTTATGATAATTAGTTGGGGTTCTCTAGCTCTTTATGGAGCGCTACATAAAAACTAGTAAAACTCTATCCGATTACCACAAGTGTGCAGGTGTGCTGTCAATGGCCATAGAGAGGAGGGGGAGCTGACAAGTTTTGGTATCAGAGCCCTAGGTTATTAGGTCCTAGGGGAATAAGTATGAGTATGAGTCTAGGATGATTGTATAATTATGATTATAGTTATTGAATGATGAAACTGATGTAATGAATAATGTCTATAGGATGATTACTACAAAGGCATCTAGAGAGACAGAGCAATCCTCAGGCAGGGATAGAAGCAAAGGTCAAAGTAGACCCAGAAGGTTAGTTAGAAGAAGTCAAATTGATAGAATGGCTTCTAGTGATTCCACCGAGCCAGTATCTAATGAGGCTAGGGTGAGGGCATCTTCAGAGCAGATGACAAAGTCCTCTTCACAGTCTATTACCCCTGTGCCAGTAGACCCATCTCGAGTACAGACTCAGGGGCCTAGTATGCCGGAGTTGGTAGGCATGATTACTCAGGCTGTGGTAGCAGTTGTGGGTGCTAGTTCTAGCCTTCCAGCTAAAACTTTAGAGGTTGTGAGGAATGTGGAAAGAGCCAGGAAGTTGGGGGCTATGGAGTTCCAGGGAACTACTGATCCTATTCAGGCCGGGGCATGGCTGCAGAGGATCGAGAGAGTATTTGATGTGATGGGATGCTCTGAGGAGCAGAGGCTGGGTATTGCCACCTTTTTACTGGAGGGTAGAGCCCAGAGTTGGTGGAGATCTATTCAGGGCAGGCAGCCCCAGGGAGTGGAGTTGACATGGGAAAATTTTAGAAGAGAATTTCATCAGCAATATTATTCTGAGATTTATAGGGATCAGAAGAGGAGGGATTTCCTTTGTCTGACTCAGGGGAGGATGTCCGTGGCAGATTATGAAGCCACTTTTGTGGAGTTATCTCAGTTTGCTAGGGCCTTGGTGGCTGATGAGAGGGAGAGATGTCGACTATTCCAGGATGGATTGAATCTCCCTATTAAAGCCAAGACCTGTATGCAGACCTACAATAGTTACTCTGAGTTGGTGCAGGGAGCACTCAAAGCCGAGGAGATTGAAAAAGAATATATGAGTAGGAGGCAGGATAGAATGAAAAGAAGTGCTCCTAGTTATTCTTCTGCTCCGGGAGGGACTCAGCCATTTAAGAAACCCCAGAGGACTGGACAGTTTTATTCTGGGTTTAGAGCCCCTGGTGATGTGGGCAGAAGATCAGTATCTGTGTCAGCATCTAGCCCAGTTCAAAGAAAGCCTTATGGGGGTGTGCCTCAGGTTGCCACCAGCAGGGTGTCTGGTGATGTAGGGGAGCAGGGTCGTCCTTCTGGTGGAGGGAGAAATATACCCCATGTAATGTATGTGGAAAACTTCATTTGGGAGAATGTAAGAGGGGCAATAAGGGATGTTATATTTGTGGTGATCTAGGTCACCTGAAGAGAGATTGCCCTAGGAGAGGGCAGCAGGCTGGTGGGCTTCCTCAGGGGCCAGTAATGCCAAGGGGACAGCCTAGTAGGAGGGGTGATGGTAGTGTTGTGGCTTCAGCCAGTCAGGTGGGGCCTAATGTTAATCAGCCAGGAGGGTCATCCAGTATTCCGAGAGCCGAGGCCAGAGTGTTTGCCATGACCAGGCAGGAGGCTCAGATTGATCCTGATGTGGTGACAGGTATGCTACCCATCGATAATCATGATGCTTATATTTTAATTGATTCTGGATCTACGCATTCATTTATCTCATGTGAGTTTGCTAAGCATCTAGTTAGAGATGTGGGCCAGTTGGGTAGTCAGTTGGTAGTATCTATGCCCGTAGGGAGGCCTTTTATAGCAGACCAAGTGTATAGAGGTTGTGATATTTCTGTGGGGTCAGAAATTAGCAGCAGATTTGATTCCTTTGAGGTTGAAAGAGTTTGATGCCATTTTGGGGATGGATTGGCTATCTGTGCATAGAGCCAGAGTAGATTGCTTAAGGAAGGAGGTGATGTTACAAACTTCTGATGATAGAGAGGTCTGTTTTGTTGGTGATAGGAGGGGGTTACCCTCAGGAGTGATTTCAGCTCTGTCAGCCAATAGAATGCTAGCAAAGAGATGTGAAGCCTATTTAGCTTGTGCAGTGAGCCTAGAGGGCAATGGTTTAGAGCTGACGAATATCCCTGTGGTAAGGGATTTTTCAGATGTATTTCCTGAGGAGCTGCCAGGGTTACCTCCTGACAGAGGATTTGATTTCAGTATAGATCTAGCCCCAGATACCAGACCAATAGCCAGGGCACCTTATAGAATGGCTCCAGTTGAATTGAAAGAATTGAAAAGTCAGTTAAGAATTATTGGATAAAGGGTTTATTAGACCCAGTATATCACCATGGGGTGCACCAGTGTTGTTTGTGAAGAAAAAGGATGGTACCTTGAGGTTGTGTATAGACTATAGACAGTTGAACAAGGTGACCATTAGAAACAATTATCCATTGCCAAGGATCGATGATTTGTTTGATCAGCTGCAGGGGGCAGCAGTGTTTTCAAAGATTGATCTGAGATCTGGGTATCATCAATTGAGAATAAAGAATGAGGATATATCTAAAACTGCTTTCAGGACCAGATATGGTCATTATGAGTTCTTGGTAATGCCATTTGGCTTGACAAATGCTCCAGCTGCTTTTATGGGTCTGATGAATCAAGTATTTCAAGAGTATCTAGATAAATTTGTGATAGTATTCATTGATGACATCTTGATTTATTCTAGAAGTAGTGAAGAGCATGAACAGCATCTGAGGACAGTTTTGCAGATATTAAGAGAAAAGCAATTATATGCAAAGTTTAGTAAAAGTGAATTTTGGCTGGATGAGGTAAAGTTCTTGGGACATGTAGTTTCAGCCGAAGGTATTATGGTAGATCCTCAAAAGATTGAAGCTATAGTAAATTGGGTATCACCTACCAATCAGACTGAGGTGAGGAGTTTCTTGGGGCTAGCAGGATATTATAGAAGATTTATAGAAAATTTCTCGATTTTGGCTTCTCCTATGACTAAGCTGCTTAGAAAGAATATCAAGTTTGATTGGTCTAATGAATGCCAGAAGAGTATGGATGAATTGAAAAAGAGATTAACCTCAGCCCCAATTCTAATACTCCATGATAGTGCCAATGATTATGTGATCTCACTACAAGAAAATACTGAAATAGCGATGCAAATTTAGCGACGTAATGATGCGTCGCTAAATTGCGACCACATTGCGACGCAATTAGCGACGCATTAGCGACTCAATAAACCAAAAAATCAAAAAAAATTAATTTTTTTTTAGCGACGCAAGTAATGCATCACAATATTTTTAAATTTAGTTTTTATAAAATATAAATATGAAAAATATATTGCGATGCAACTCAGTGCGTCGCAATGATTTTAAAAAAATTAATTATGTTAAATAGCGATGCATTAGCGACGCAATAAACCAGAAATTAGAAAAATTATTTTTAATTTAGCGATGCACTAATTGCATTGCAATTATTTTAAATAAAATTAATTTTTATAAAATATAATTATGAAATAAAAAAATTGCGATGCAACCCAGTGCGTCACAATGTTTTTAAAAAAATTAATTATGTTAAATAGCAACGTAATAGCGACGCTATAAAATAGTAAAAATAAAAATAATTTTTTATTTAGCGATGCAAGTATTGCGTCACAATGTTTTTAAAAAATAAATTTTATAAAAATATTAAAAAGAATTATGAAATAAAAATATTGCAATGCACATCAGAGCGTCACAATATTTTTAAAAAATATTGTTTAAGGAAATCTGAATATTTTTTATATATATATATATATATAATATTATATATATATATATATATATGTGTGTGTGTGTGTGTGTGTGTGTGTGTTAATCTCTAATCATATGAGAACTGGAGCGAGATAAGATACAAGAAGAATGAAAGTTAAATGACTAGCATCTAAAGAAAGACTTGGATCCAAACAGATAAACAGAGGCCAAAAGAACAAGAAACGATCCAAAACGGGGGGTAAAAAATCCCTAGAAGTAGACAACAGACCTTTAGAAACCGCGTCTAAGACAACTCCAAAACCCTAGTATCCTTAGCTCTGATCGATCACTCAGGAGCAGCAACACGAACAAGACGAAACACGCCGACAACATGAAAGATCTCTCTGGAAACCCTAGGAAAAGCTCGCCGTCGCCCCCTTACGTGGATCAGATGGAGGTAGAGGGATAGGTTTCCCGAGAAACCCTAGTATTAGGCTTTTGGGGAACGAGGAAAAGAAGCCCTCTTCCACGGCGCTCTCGGCGTCATTCCCTCGCTCTCTTCGCGACTCACACTCCCCCCACCCTTTTAAAGTTTCCCAAATGGGACTACGAGCAGCCAAGCACCATCTAGAAGCGAAGCGGAAGGGCCGCGGCACTGTGCCCGTGAAACTGTCTTGGTCTACTGGCTTTGATCGATCGCAACCATCGGATCGTCTTCGATCGGATCGATTGCAACGGTCTGAGATCGGTCGTCGCCGACGAGATCAATCATGGCTTCGATCGATCGCAACCATCGGGTCGACGCCGATCGGATCGATCGCGATGGTCGAGATCAGTCGTCGCCGACCGGGATCGATCATAGCTTCGATCGATCTCAACCGTCGGGTCGTCGCCGATCAGATCGATCGCGACGGTTCGAGATCGATCATCGCCGACCGGATCAATCATGGCTTCGATCGATCACAACTGTCGGATCGTCGCCAACCGGGATCGATCATGGCTTCGATCGATCGCAACCGTCGGATCGTCGCCGATCAGATCGATCGTAACGGTCCGAGATCGGTTGTCGCCGACCGAGATCATCATGGCTTCGATCGATCGCAACTGTCGGATTTTCTCCAATCGGATCGATCGCAATGGTCCGAGATCGGTCGTCGTCGACCGGGATCGATCAAAGCTTCGATCAATCGCAACCGTCGGATCGATCACAATGGTCTGAGATCGGTCATCGCCGACCAGGATCGATCATGGCATCGATCGATCGCAACCGTCGGATCGTCGCCGATCAGATCGATCGCGACGGTCCGAGATCGATCGCCGCCGACCAGGATCGATCATGGCTTCATTCAATCGCAACCGTCAGATCGTCGTCGATCGGATCGATCGTGACGGTCCGAGATCGGTCATCACCGATCAGGATTGATCGTCGCCGATTAGATCGATCACAACGGTCCGAGATCGATCATCACCAACCAAGATCGATCATGGCTTCGATCGATCGCAACAGTCGGATTTTTGCCGATCGGATCGATCGCAATAGTTCGAGATTGGTCACCGCCGACTGGGATCGATCATGGCTTCGATCGATCGCAACCGTCGGATCATCGCCGATCGGATCAATCGCGATGGTCCAAGATCGATCGTCGCCGACTGGAATCGATCATGGCTACGATCGATCGCAACCGTCGGATCATTGCCGATCGGACCGATCGCGATGGTCCGAGATCGGTCGCCGCCGACCGGGATCGATCATAGCTTCGATCGATCACAACCATCGGATCGTCACCGATCAGATCGATCGCGACGGTCCGAAATCGGTCATTGCCAACCTTGATCAATCATGGCTTCGTCGATTGCAACCGTCAGATTGTCACCGATCGGATCGATCACAACGTTTTGAGATCGGTCGTCACGATCGGGATCGATCATGGCTTCTACCAATCGCAACCATCGGATCATCGCCGATCAGATCGATCACGATGGTCCGAGATCGGTCGCCGCCGACCGGATCGATCATGGCTTCGATCGATCGCAACCGTCAGATATTCGCCAATCGGATCGATTGCGACGGTCCAAGATTGATCGTCGCCGACCGGGATCGATCATGGCTTCGATCGATCGCAACCGTCGGATCGTTGCCGATCAGATCAATCGCAATGTCCGAGATCGATCATCGCCGACCGAGATCGATCATGGCTTTGATCGATCGCAACCGTTGGATTTTTACCGATCGGATCGATCGCAACGGTCCCGATCGGTCGTCGCCGATTGGGATCGATCAGAAAAAATTTTTATCAAATATAATTATCAAAAAAAAATATTGCGACGCAAATCAGTACGTTTTGAACAAATTAAATTATGTTAAATAGCAACGCATTAGCGACGCAATAAACCAGAAAATTAAAAAAAATAATCTGTAATTTTGCGATGCATTTTTGCATCGCAATATTTTTTTTAAAAGTAAATGTTATAAAAAAAATTAAATAAAACATTGCGACGCAACCATATGCGTCGCAATTATTTTTAGAAAAAAATATTTTTTATCAAATATAATTATCGAATAAAAATATTACGATGCAACTCATTGCGTCGCAACTTTTTAAAATTAAATTACATTAAATAGTGACTCATTAGCGACGCAATAAATTAGAAAAGTTAAAAAAATAATTTTTAATTTTATGGGGCATCTGTTGCGTCGCAATATTTTATAAAAAATAAATGTTATAAAAAAAATTAAAAATAAAACATTGCGATGTAACCATATACGTCGCAATTATTTTAGAAAAAATAATTTTATCAAATATAATTATCAAATAAAAAATTTGCAATGCAAATTAGTGCATCGCAAAGTTTTAAAAAATTAAATTCCGTTAAATAGCGACGCATTAGCGACGCAATAAACCAAAAAATTAAAAAAAATAATTTATAATTTTCTGACACATTTATTGCGTTGCAATATTTTTTTAAAAAATAAATGTTATAAAAAAATAAAAATAAAATATTGCGACGCAACCTGATGCGTCGTAATTATTTTAGAAAATTTTTTATGAAATATAATTATGAAATAAAAATATTGCGACGCATTAGCGACGCATTTTTTCAAAAATAAAAAATTTCCCGCCAGTCATTGCCGCCAAATTAGCGACTCATTAGCGATGCAAATAATTACGTCGCTAAATTTCCCAGAAAATAATAAAAAAAGCCAAATTAGCGATGGGTTAGCGATGCATAATTGCGTCGCTAATCCAAAATAAATTATAAAAAATAGCGAGGGATTACCGATGCAAAATTGCGTCGCTAAGCCCTAATATATAACCTCAGTCGCGCCCTCCCCGGTCTCTTCTTCTTTTTCTTCTAACCTTACTCCTCCGCCGTCGTCCCCTCCTTCGGCTCCCCCCGCCCTCTCCCCCAGCGCTAGGAACACCGGCGGCAGCATCCCTCTCTACCGAGGTAAGCCCCCTCTTCCCACTCCCCTCCCCCGCCCTCCCGTTTTCCTTAGGCCACGGCCACGGTGGCGCTGTGGCCGTCGCTCAGGCCACCGCCGGCCACGGCCGGCGGTGCCTGGCCACGGTGGCCAGGCCACCGTAAAAAAAATGGTTGGGTGGGGTTTTTCCCCGACCCCTGAGGTGCCGGTCACGGCCGCTGCCGTGGCCGACGGTGGCCTGGCCATGGTGGCCGTGGCCAGGCCACCATAAAAAAATAAAAAAAAAATTGGTTGGGGTGGGTTTTTCCCCCACCCCTGAGGCGCCGGCCACGGCGCTGGCCATGGCCATGGCCGGAGACGACGGCCATGGCCCCTGCCGTGGCCGGCAGTGGCCTGGCCACCGTGGCCAGGCCATCGTTAAAAAAATAAAAAAAAATTGGTTGGGGTGGGGTTTTTCCCCCACCCCTGAGGCACCGGCCACGGCGCCGGTCGTGGCTGGCGGTGGCCAGGACACCGTTTAAAAAAAAATTTAAGTTAAAAATTTAGCTTAAATATTTAATATTATATTACTATTTACTATTTACTATATAACATAATATTTATTAATATTATTTTAATATTTTAAACACTGTTATATATTTATATATATAAATATTAGTTTTTAAATGATTAATATTTATTAACTTGAATACTAAATTATTATATAATATATTTCTAAATATTAATATATTTTATATTAATATGTATTATATTATACTAATACATATTAAATTTATAATATTGAAATATAATTTTTAAAAATGAGTTAAAAAAGAACCTTAATTTTTATCAGAACATTTTATAATCTAGTAAAAGAAAGGGACCATGTAGAACATAAAAAGATTATAATAAAATTTAAATAAAATTTTAAAACATGATAACTAAAATTGGAGCTCTAAAATATTTTATAATTTAATATCATATTCAATGATTTAGAAATAGTAACATCATATTCAATGATTTAGATTATTAATATCATATTTTTTATATATAAATATTTAGAAATAGTAACATCATATTCAATGATTTAGATTATTAATGATCATCATTATTTAATTTAACAAAATATTATTATCCAACAACTCGATTTCTTAAATTAAAAGCAAGCCTAACACTAGAATTGTTACTCATGATACAATTAGGGTTTCATTTAGGCTAGATCATGTGATTTAATTCCGGTTTCCACTCTAATAGGATATTAATCATAATTTTAGAGATCCAAATGGTGATGTCCAAGGAATAGCGGATGCAAATGTTCGGTTTCCTTCCGATAATAATGAAACTGAATCGCAGTCCGATACGGCATCGGATGTTGAACCAAGATTTCACGAAACAAATGAAACCGACTAAACATAGAGGTTTTTTAAATTCAATTTATTTTTATAAATGTTATATTTTACATATTCAATCATTAATCGTAATTACATTCATGAATCTTTAGTATTTTCAGTATGATGGGCCGAGGTTGATCTACCGACGATGGACGGAGTGAGCAGGGACGTAGCCCTGCAGCATCTGATCACATGAGCTTTGGAGATGGAGAGTTTCGATCTCCATACATCGCACAACCTCCGATCTCTCCAGCAGTCGGCGGTGATCCTGCATTGCTATTATCATCCAGCCGATCGGCACAGACCTCTGAGAGTTCTTCCATCATCGGCCGCACCGTACTTCGACTGGATGCTCATGGGCTGTAAGTATATACTAATTAAAAATATATGTTTATGTTTTAAGTCAATTACTTATAAACATGCATTTTTTAACAGATTTATTGAGCAGCATCATGTATCGAGTCACATCAGCTCCATATTTCAGAGGCGTGCGAATCCCAGTGGCTACGATTGGTGCATGTATCTGCAGTCACGATGGAGTTTTATTTTTCAGAGTTTCATGTAAACTTATTAAATACAATTATCACTGATATAAAATTTCTTAATCTTAATAAATTCTAAAACTAACTATTTATTTTAATGCAGAAAAAGTTTACGTGGGACCCTGCTAGCCATGATGCCATTAGGGCAGCATGGGAAGCTCTTACGGGACGCTGATACTCCGACATGCTTCATCGTTGGAGGTCATCGGGTCACCGTCCTGCGCATGTGCCAGAGGGTATTTGGCATGAGTGGCAGCAGGTCTGGCAGTCTGATGGCTGGCGCAGGAGGTCCGCATCAGCCAGCACGAACCGCCGATCCGAGAGGGGCGGTCCTGGCACGGGTCTCTTCCGCCACACTTCGGGCTCCATTTTGATTCAGGAGCACAGACGCCGTATGGTAAGAAAATATAAATAATTTAATTACTAATTTAGTTATTTATAAATACTTACTTTAATATTAATTTTTCTATTGTTATAGTCTGAGCAGGAGGGCGGGGATCGTGGTGAGTTTCGTCTATTCAGGGCGACACACCCCAGGAGGGACGGTTCCTGGGTCGATACACGATCACGGAAGGTTGCGGTAAGAAATTAGCTTTATGTTGTATCTGTTTAATTTCTAAAATTTTATTTAGAGAAGTTTATTGATTCATTTATTATTGATTTTATAATTCAAAGACACAAGTCGAAGAGCTTCACTCTCAGGCATCGCAAGTTGACTCCACTGATGGGGGGACGCCCGTCGAACTCTAAGCAGAGGAGAGTCGACGTGTGTTTTTGGAGGCTGTTGGTGTCCAACCGCGAGACCGCAGGGTCTATGGTCTGGACACTAGAGCTTCTGCATATTTTCCCCATCAGGACTCCAGCTCGCGATATTATGGCGATATTCCTGCCAAGCGTTTAGACGACATTCGAAGATCTATCACGGAGGAGGTTCGTTAGGATGTTCGACAGGACGTTTGGCAGGAGGTTCGACAGGAGGTTGAGCACGAGTTCGAGCAGCGTACGGAAGGCCTTCAGCAGGAGCTTGCAGACGTGCGAGAGCAGATGCATCAGTTGCAGGATATGGTTAGCCGCATGTCGCAGGGTTTCCAGCCTCCACGTGATCGTGCCGATTCTTGATGTATTTTTTTCTTTACTTTTTATATTTTGTACATAAAAACTTCAAAATTTTAATATATTAATATTTTGGAAATTGAATGATGAATGTTTGGATCAATATGAGTTATGAATGTTTCGATCAATATTTAAATGTAATGAAATTGTATTAACCATTTTAATTTTTAATATTATATTTTTAAAAAAAATTAATTAGCGATGCATTAGCAATTGAAATTGCATTGCTAATATTTCTAAAATATTATTATTAAATATTGCGACGCAATGACGTGACATCGCAATATTTAAAAAAAAATTAATTAGTGACACATTAGCGACTCAAATTGCATCGTTAATATATCTAAAATATTATTATTAAATATTGCAACGCAATGACCTGGCATCACAATATTTAAAAAAAAATTAATTAACGACACATTAGCGACTCAAATTGCGTCGCTAATATATCTAAAATATTATTATTAAATATTACGATGCAACTAAATGCGTCGCAATATTGCGACGCAATTGAATGTGTCGCAATATTGCAACGCAATTGAATGCATCACAATATTTAATAATAATATTAAATATTAAAATTAGTTTTAAAATTAGCGATGCATTTAGGATGCATCGCAATATTGCGATGCATTTAGTTGCGTCGCAATATATTGCGACGCATTTAGTTGCGTCGTAATATATTGCGATGCATTTAGTGCATCGCAGAGAGTCGCTGTTAAGTGACGCAATTACGACGATCATCGTAGCGACGCTGTCATTGCATCGCTAATGCGTCGCAATAACATGTTTAGCGACGCATTAGCGACGCATTTGGGCGTCGCTATATTTTTGTTCTCTTGTAGTGTCTATAGTGATGCTTCATTGAAGGGTTTGGGGTGTGTTTTAATGCAGAATGGAAAGTAGTGGCTTATATATCTAGACAGTTGAGATCCCATGAAAAGAATTACCCCACCCATGATTTGGAGTTAGCTGCTGTTATATTTGCATTGAAGGTTTGGAGGCACTACTTGTATGGAAGAAGATGCCAGATATTTACTGATCATAAGAGCTTGAAATATATTCTGACCCAGAAGGAATTGAATTTAAGGCAGAGAAGATGGATTGAATTGATTAAAGACTATGATTGCACTATTGAGTATCACCCAGGGAAAGCTAATGTTGTGGTGATGCCTTGAGTCGAAAGTCTATGGCCACATTGGCTTCTATCAGAACCGTACAGCTACCCTTGATGATTGAGTTAAGGAGGTTAGATGCAGAGCTAGCTGTAGAAGAATCAGGAGCCTTGTTGGCTACTTTCAGAGTGAGACCCCAAATGCTAGAAGAAATAAGAGAAGCTCAGTTGCTAGATCTACAGTTGCTTAAAGCTAGAAATTTAATTCAGAGTGGGTCTCAGTCAGAGTTTTCTGTTAGAGGTGATGGAGTGTTATTATTCAAGGGCAGAGTTTGTGTGCCAGCTGTGGAATCAGTGAAAGATCAGATTTTAAGGGAAGCACATAGCTCAGCTTATTCAATGCATCCAGGTAGTACTAATATGTATAAACTATGAAAAAGGAGATAGCTGAGTATGTATCTAAGTGTTTGGTGTGTCAGCAGATTAAGGCTGAACATCAGTGTCCAGCTGGAAAGCTTCAGCCTCTGTTTGTGCCAGAGTGGAAATGGGAGCATATAACTATGGATTTTGTTGTAGGACTCCCAAAGACCAGAAGGGGCAATGATGCTATATGGGTGATAGTTGATAGATTGACTAAGTCTGCTCATTTTCTGCCTATTAAGATTGTCTTTACCTTGGATAGATTAGCAGAATTATATGTGCATGAAATTGTGAGTAGGCATGGTGTGCCAGTATCGATAGTATCAGATAGAGATCCAAGGTTCACATCTCAATTTTGGGCAGAATTACAGAAAGCTTTGGGGACTAAATTGAGGTTCAGTACAGCATTTCATCCCCAAACCGATGGTCAGTCAGAAAGAACCATCCAGACACTGGAGGATATGCTGAGAGCTTGTGTCATGGAATTTTCTGGTAGCTGGGATGATCATCTACCTTTAATAGAGTTTGCTTACAATAACAGCTACCATTCTAGCATTGATATGGCACCATATGAGGCCTTGTATGGGAGAAAATGTAGAACTCCAGTGTGTTGGGATGAGGAGGGAGAGAGAAGGCTGTTAGGCCCTGAGTTAGTGCAGCTTACAGCAGATCAAGTTAAAATTATAAGAGCTAAATTAAAGGCAGCCCAGGATAGACAGAAGAGCTATGCAGATAAAAAGCATAGAGAGGTAAAGTTTGAGGTTGGAGATAGAGTCTTTCTGAAGGTATCTCCTTGGCGAGGTATTATGAGATTTGGAAAGAAAGGCAAGTTGAGTCCCAGGTATATTGGACCCTATGAAATTCTGGAAAGAGTTGGGACACTAGCTTATAGATTGGCTTTACCTCCAGAGTTATCTCAGATTCATAATGTATTTCATGTATCAATGCTTAGGAGGTATGTGCCGGATTCCTCTCATGTGATTCAGTCTGAGACTATAGAGTTACAGGGGATTTATCATTTGCAACAGAACCAGTGAAGATTGAGTAGGGAGATTAAGCAGCTCCGCAGTAAAAGAATTCCATTAGTTAAGGTGCAATGGTTAAATCATCAAAAAGAGGAGGCTACATGGGAGCGAGAGGATGAGATGAGATTGAAGTACCCCCATCTATTTGAAAATATATCTAACTTTTGAGGACAAAATTTCTTAAGAGGGGAGAATTGTAACATCCTGAAAACCTTGTAATTTATTGGCATTTTCATTTGAAATGAAAGTCAGAAGTTTCAGTGAATGTGGGTGTGTTGGCCTTTTGATAAATGTAAAGAGAAGAAATTTTGGAGTAAATGAGTATATTTTGATGTTAATGAGTTTGATTTAAGAAATTGAGAGACTTAAGTTTTAATGGGTTTAAATCACAAGAAAAATCAAGTTTAGTTTGAGTTTTATCCTTAAATGATGTTTTTAGTAGTTGGAGTCGACACTTTGGAGTGGAGTCGACTCTGGCACGGTTTTAAACTTTCGGCACGCTTTGGAGTCGACACCTGCAGAGGGGGAGTCGACACCAGGTTAGCATTTCTGCTGCAGTGCTAGAGCCGACACCTATATTTCTGGAGTCGACACCTACTTTTCTGGAGCGACACCTATTTTTGCTGGAGCCGACTAAATCTGTTGGAGCCGACTCCTAAGACGCAGGTTTTTCTGAGTTAAATCTTGAAAATTTCATATTTAATCCGTTTCAAGTCCGATTTGAGTGCCGTTTGAACCGTTGGATTTCTAAAATCGAGCTCTTCAAGTTGGTAAAGTCTTTTCTTAGAAATTACATAAAAGTATCGATTTAAATAAAAATGATAATCTGGGCTATAAATTGATTAAAAAATTGCTATATCAGGGGCAAAATTGGGAAAAGGCTCCGATGTCAATTGCAAATTTGGAAAAAAATTATATCATGGTTATAAGTGAGCCACGTGTTTTCCAAAAGTGTGCATTAAGAGTGGTTGAGGGCAAAATAGAAAATTGGCATGCCTTAACCCTTAAGTTTCCCATGACTTGGTCCCCAAGTCATTAGAGAAAAAGGGAAACGTGGGTTCAGCCAGAGAAAAGAAAGAAAGAAAGAAAGAGAGAAAGAAGAAGAGAAAAGAGAGGAAGAGGAAGAAGGAGGAAGAAAGAGGAAGGGAAAGGGAAGCTTGGGGTTTGTGCTCGACTCCAGGTAAGCTATAGCTTCCCTAGATCTTGCATGACTTTAGATTTTCTTAGATTATTGTATTTTGAGGTAATAGTAGAAGTAATCTTGAGTAGAGAAAGGGTGGAAGAAAATAATGAGATATTAGAGGATAGATCATGTATGCATGCATGGTTCGTGGGAAAACCTCGTGTGGAGGTAATCCTAATAGCTATCGTATCTGTATGTTGACGTAGGTCAAGAGGGTTATTCTAGGGAGCCGGAATACCAGAGTTGAGTACCAGTCGAGGAGTAACCTACTAAGGTGAGTGGGTTTCTCATCTAGCAATGAAAAGTAAATTTGAGCAACTATAATGAGACTAATACCTAGTTGTGGTATGTTATGTTTAGTAGAGTATTATGTATGTTTTAAATGTGAGAAATGAGAACCTAGTATATGATATTCTGATACATGAGTTTTAAGCATGAGTTTTAAGCATAAAGAAATAAGCATGAGTTTGAGCATAAAGACATAAGCATGAGTTTTGATGACGGGATTGTTAATGTATACATGGCATATTTGCATGATAAAGCTTTACAAATGATGTATGTATCATACTGAGCATCAGGGGTGAGTGCACGCTTGACCAGGCCAGTGGAGCAGGTTGTAAGCAGCCCGTGGGGGCATGAATCATAGCTCAGTGGAGCTGGTTACTATATATAGCCCTATGGGGGCAGAGAGAAAACCCAAGGTTCTAGGGTTAAGGAACAAAGCACTTTGTTGAATGAACCGCACGGGTAAGGGATGCTATTTGTGCGGGGATCCTGTTGCTAGTCATGCACCCGATGAGAGTACACCTACAGGAGGGCGACTGTAGGATGGTACCTCAGAGGCATTACACACACAGCCCAATATCATGAGATTTAAAGCATACATTGTTATTTGAAAAGGGCAGTGGGCCAAATAGTTATCCCAAGAGGGAGATTTTACATGAGATGCCAGTGGGCAAGCAGATTCCGATGGGAATCTGGGTATTTAATAAAGAAAGTCTGGGCTGTAGATATAGAATGCATATCTTCATATTGTAATGCATGGATTTTTATCTTAATGAGTTAGCTTTCAGTAGAAAGTTATTGTAGAGTATTTCAGTACCGGTATATTATTTGAAGAATAAGCTACATCTTATTTTATCTGATATCATGTTAAAAATGTACTTTGAGTTGTACAAGCTATATAGTATCAGTATACGGATTGAAAATGTGAGGTTATGGTTCTCTATTTCTCCATAGTTAGATGGTTATCCAGTCACTGGGACTTAGGTCTCACCCCTCTATGATTGAAATTTTCTTTCAGATCAGTGAGTATTTCTGCCAGGATCACAAGATAAATAGGACAGAACCCTTAGCTGGTGAAGCTTGCTTGGATACAAGGGTGTATAGATGCTAGCCTTGTATATTGAGATAGTGTGGATTGATATTTGTATATTGTATATGTGTATGTGTACAGTGAGATGTAATGATGTTTCAGACCTTTTTGGTTATGAATATGAGACTTATGTTTTGGAGAAAATTATGAGCATGATGTGTGCACTTATGATTTTAATGTCGATTGTGAATGTGATCTTGTAAACTGCCTGAGGAATGTCATGAAAAATATTATCTGAGCAGGTTGATGCTTAGTGTTGATTGAGTGATGTGTGTATATAATTGAGATGAAAATGAAAAGTTTTTAACAGGATGTGTTTTCGTGTGTCTGCCACTTATGATAATTAGTTGGGGTTCTCTAGCTCTTTATGGAGCACTACATAAAGACTAGTAAAACTCTATCCGATTACCATAAGTGTGCAGGTGTGCTGTTGGTAGCCCCAGAGAGGAGGGGGAGCTAACAACAAGTGCTGCAACCAGTCCATCAGTCCGCTGTACTCTCAATCTAACCTCCCACCTCACAAGGTCTCTCAATATGTGAGGCTAGGAAGTAATCATAGCAGCTAACTCAGAAGAGGATTTTCTGCTCAAAGCATCAGCTACTACATTGGCCTTTCTAGGATGATAGTGTAGGGTCAGGTCATAGTCCTTCAGTAGCTCCAACCACCTCCTCTGCCTCAAGTTCTGCTCCTTCTATGTAAAAATGTACTTTAGACTCTTATGATCTGTATACACATCACACGACACCCCATATAGATAATGTCGCCAAATCTTCAGGGCAAAAACCACAACAGCCAATTCCAGATCATGAGTAGGATAATTCTGCTCATAAGGCTTTAGTTATCTGGAGGCATAGGCTATCACCTTCCCATTCTGCATCAGAATACATCCCAATACTTTCCGAGAAGCATTAGTATATAGAGTAAATCCCTCAGATCCTGTCAGAAGAACAAGAATGGGAGCTAACACCAGGCGCTGCTTTAATTCCTGAAAACTTTTCTAACATTCCTCTGTCCAATCAAACTTTACTCGCTTTTGGGTTAAGCGAGTTAGGGGCAAAGCAATGCGAGAGAAGTCCTCCATAAATTTACGGTAGTACACGGCTAGTCCCAAGAAACTTCTGATTTCTGCCACATTGGAAGGTCGGCTCCAGCTAATGATAGCCTCAATCTTTTTTGGGTCCACAGATATGTTGTCTTTGGATATTACATGACCCAAGAAAGATACTTGATCTAACCAAAAATCATAATTATGCAGCTTGGCATAAAGTTTCTTCTCTCGAAGAATCTGTAGCACGATCCTCAGGGTCCTCATACTCCTTATGACTCTTGGAATATATCAAGATGTCATCAATAAAAATCACCACGAATTGATCCAAGTATGGTTTAAAAATTCTGTTCATCAAATCCATGAATGCTGCAGGGGCATTAGTTAACCCAAACGGCATCACCAAGAACTCATAGTGTCCATATCTGGTCCTAAATGCTGTCTTAGGCACATCCCCTTCCTTGACTTTGAGTTGGTGGTACCCTGACCTAAGATCAATCCTTGAGAATATCCTGGCTCCTTGGAGTTGATCAAACAAGTCATCAATCCTCGGCAGAGGGTACTTATTCCACACTGTTACCTTATTGATTTCTCGGTAATCAATGCAGAGTCGAAGACTGCCATCCTTCTTCTTAACAAATAGAACTGGAGCACCCCAAGGAGAAACACTGGGTCTGATAAATCCCCGATCTAGGAGCTCCTGCAACTGATCCTTCAATTCCTTTAACTCAGCCGGGGCCATGTGGTAAGGGGCCTTGGATATAGGTCCAGTTCTAGGAACTAAATCAATGGAGAATTCGACTTCTCAGTCTAGGGGAAAATCAGATAATTCATCCAGAAAGACATCAGGGAATTCACGAGCTATAGGAATATCCTCCAACTTGATCTCTTCCTTCTGAAGGTCCTTGGCTACAACAAGAAATCCTTGACCACCACTCAACAGATACCTTCCAGCCTGTAGCGCCGATATGAACACTAAGGTTAGGTGTTTCTGACCACCAGTAAAACTGAATTCAGGCTGACTTATGATTTTGAAGTTGACAATCTTCCTAAAGCAGTCTATTGAAGCATGATAGGAGGCTAACCAATCCATTCCAAGGATAACATCGAAAAACTTCAGTGGAAGGACAATTAGATCAGCATTCAACCTCCTATCCTCCAAGACAATTGGGCAGGATTTGTATACTGTGTCAACCTTCATAATATCTCCATTTGGAAAAGCAATATGCAACTCTTGCTCCAGAGGAACAGGTGTCAATGATGCATTCTTATCAAGATAGGTGTCAGATATGAAAGAATGCGTGACATCCGGGTCAATTAACGTTTGAGCATAAGCAGTGCCTACTTTAATCATTCTTGGACATAAGTGTAATTTATTTTATCATTAAAGCATTAAAGATTTAACCTACTTTTCTAATTATCTATCAATGCATTGTACTAAGAATGTAATACTAGATATGAAATTAAATGGTATACCTGTCACCACAGAATTAGAGGCGGCAACATCATGCTGAGTGAGGTTAAAGACCCTCCCCTGGGTTCTCAGTGGCTGCTGCTGATGCTGCTGACTCATCCCTTGACTGGAAGAGGACTGTTGATCCTTCCGAAGGGGACAGGTGGCCATCTTGTGATCAGTTTTCCCACAGAGGAAGCAGGCACCAGAAAATCTGCGACAAGGCCTTCCTGGGTGAAAGTTCCCACAGTGAATGCAACGAGTCTCCCTGTTCCGTTGTCCTGCCGGGGCATGATGTGCACCTCTTTTCCTGGCCTGAGCTAGGGGTTGGCCAGAAATAAGCCCTTTCCTCTTCCTCTGCTGCTCACAATCCCTCTGAATAGCATTCATATCCCTTTCAATCACCAAGGCCTTATTCACCACAACACTGTAAGTGAGAAACTCAAATGCATTGACTGCTTGCCTCAGTCTGGGTCGCAGTCCCTCAGTGAATTTGGTGATCTTGGCCATTTCATTGGTCATAATATTTGGAGCAAATCGGGCCAACCTGGTGAATTCAGCTTCATACTGGGCCATAGAAAGATTCCTTTGCTCCAATTTGATAAACTCTGATTCCATCTGTCTCTGCACACTCCTGGGGAAGTATTTGTCAAAAAAGCCTTCCGAAACTCTCCCCAAGAGATAACCTGTCCACCTCGTCGCTGCTCTTCAACTAACCACCAATCATAAGCCTCCCCCTGGAGAAGATAGGTGGCAAATCTGATCCGCTCGATCTCCTGGCTACCATGGGCCGTAAAAGCCTTCTCCATGTCTCGTATCCACCGCTCAGCATCAACAGGGTTGGTGGATTCAGAGAAAGGGGCAGGGGAAAACTTTTTGAAATCTGCAAAGCTCGCAGCCAACCCCTACCCAGGGTTGAGGTGGAGTAGGCTGGGTCAATGGTGCAGGGTGAGTAGATAAGGTTGGCTGAATTTGTGGAAAAGGAGGGGTAGGCTGAGGTTGCGGAATGGTAGGGGCAGGCTAAGTCTGCGGGGCAGTGCGAGCAGGATGAGTTTGCGGAGCAGTAGGAGCAGACTGAGTGGACAAGGCCTGCATAATCTGATACTGCATGTCCCGCATTGACTGTGCCATACCGAGAGAACCTAAAGCATCTCGGTCTGAAGTCGCTGCTAATCAGTCCCAACTTGAGTGACAGGGCCAGCACCACCGATAGCTTCCTGACCTCCCTGCTGACCAGCATTACCAACCTGGGAGCCTTCATCATTTTGTTGGCTCCTAGTGCGATGAGCCATTCCTATCTCCTGATAAATTAGTTTGTTATTAAAATCATAATACATTTTGCATTTCAGGCTTTCAAAGTATAATACCTAAAATTCCTATAAAGTTATAATTGTCTCAATATCATCTTACTATTTTGCCTAAAGTGTTATCATGCAAGTGTCTCTAAGGTCATAACCTAGGCTCTGATACCACTAAAGCTGTCATGCCCCAAACCCAAAAATTTGAGCTAGGGTGACAACCCACCACATGCCAGGCATGCAAGGCGTCTCGAATTATGACACATAAATCAATATAAGGCAATAATTATAAATATTCAATCCAAATCCATAACTTAAAACAAACCATAACTATAAGGTTTGGGCTACAAGCCCTACACACAAGCATATCCGGGGTTCCAACAACATAATAGAACTAATTTATTTAACTAGAAGCTCCATAAACCCCAAGTCCTTCTTCACTCCTGAGGCTCTAAAAAATATTGTGAGATTTACATGAGCTCACACTCAATAAGTAAGCCTATTATAATGTAAAAATAGTCATATATCATTAAAATATTTTAAGATATTTTTAAATCGCATTTTCATGAAAAGCTTTCAATTTAACTACATTTATCATGCTTTCAGAACATGCATATCATCAGCTCAAAATAATTTGGAAGTTTAATTACATAATAAATGACAACCAATGCAATGTAAACAAACCCACTATATTGATATAATCACTGATCTCCTATGTGTCCCACGGCCCTACAACACCCAATGGGTGTATCACTCTTAAATGTTCCCTAAGAGGAAGGGTCCTGGTACCAGCATTATGCCATATAACATAAACAATCACAACACATCCTACATATGTATGTCCTCCACATATCTTTCCCTGTGGACGTGGGTCCTGTATCATAATCAATCACAATACACCCTACAGGTGTGTGCCCTCCACATATCTTCCCTGTGGAGGTGGGTCACGTATCACTTGGCATTTCACATCAATCCACATCGTATGAGAACCGTGGCGATACATATAAGTATATTTCAATGTCATCATTATAATTGCATGTCACACATCATGCATCAGCATACGCATAAGCTTCTCATATCACATATACAATGGTTTGTACATTCATAGCATAAAAAAATACATCTATAGTACCAGTTTATTTTGCAAAGTCAAAATAATCACATCATTCAATTTTGCATATTTACAAGCCACTACTTTGCAAAATATAGCAATTGTATATAACCATAACAAATACTCAAATGCATACACATGGTACTATTTACTAATTTCAAAATAGCCAAGTCAAATATCAAATTCCATTTTTCTTATTTCATAATTTTATAAATTAATATAACTATAATTCCAAACTTTACATATTAAATATTATAAAATTTATGATAATTGGCTTACTTACCTCAGTATGCAAATCCAAATGGTAAACTAGCTATTTGGGCATCTGGGTACCTACAACATCATTTTACATAATTAAGTCTCTAAAATCTGAATAATAAAGTGGCTCTTAAAACTCTATCCAGACTAATCCATGGGCCCAACTTTGGGCTTGAATAAATCCCATTATATTTGCCCAAATGGGAAACTAAAAATACCCCAAGAAACTAGATTTAACACAGAATCGGGCCATATATTTATTTTGCCATTCACGGCCCGATACAGGGCCCAAAATGCTGCTCAAACAGGGCTCCTGAATCGGCCTAATAGGGCACAAATCTCGGACAACCCAGCCGGCCCAAACACCTTCCTTCCCCCCCTGCTCCCTTGTTTCAACCGAAAAGGGAGTTATTTCATGCCGGCGGCCAGGGTCGCCATCGGCAAAATTCGGGACGGTTCGGCGCCGCCGCGATCGGCCCCCCCCTCTCTCTCTCTCTCCAATTTCCTCTCTATCTCTCTCTTTCTCTCTCACGATCCGCCATGGCTAGGAATTGTGCCGGCGGCACAGCCGGCCACCATGGCTGGCCGGACCCCCACCGGACGCACGCCCGGTGCCGATGGAGGTCGCCAACCGAAGCTCAGGCCCGGCGAGGCAGCAAGCACGCCACCGGGCCTGAACCGACAGCAGGAGCCGGTTCGGCTCCCACCCAGGAGAAGAGCCAATTGGCTCTCTCCTCCCTCTCTCTCTCTCCTTCGGTACCCCATCGGACACCATCTCCGGTGCCGGTGGGTCCGCCAGCCAAGGCTCAGGCCCGGCGAGGCGATGGGCATGCCATCGGGCCCGAACCAAAATCGGCACAGAGATAGCCAATTCACTGTCTCAGGCTGTCTCTCTCTCTCCCGTTTCATCTCTAACTCTCTCTCTCTCGGGACTGGGAAGGAAGTAGATGATTACCTGGAGGAGATGAGCGCCCGGTTGAAGGAGGGAGTCACCCTCCAACTCCATATAAACCCCACACGACGCCTCAGTCCAGGGACTCAGGAAACTCATTCGTTACGCGGGAATTGGAAACCCAATCGCCACACGTAACCGCGGGAGTCCCAGGCGTCACCCGATCCAGGGATCCTACGCTAAGTCTCACGAACCAGGTAATTAAGATCCCGGGGGTTACAGGTGGCCAATCCCACGCACTTGGAATGCGGATAACCTTTGCCGGTATTATCAATAGTGAGTGTGTTCGGTTGATGAATATATGAAGAGTCTCAAATTTTGTCTTTCTATTCGGCTTAGACAATTCCATAGTTACAAAAGGCTCTCGGTAGCCCCACGATCATAAGGACACCCTCGGGCCGACCGGGAAACACTCGAGGTGATTCAAGACCTATGGTCCTGGCGGCCCTGAGTTAACTCCCAGGCCGGCCGAGAAACCCTTGAGGTAGTTCCAAAAGGCTCTCGGCAACCCCACAATCATAAGGGCACCCTTGGGCCAGTCGAGAAACCTCCGAGGTGGTTCAAGACCTATGGTCCTAGCGGCCCCGAGTCAACTCCCGGGCCGACCGAGAAACCCCCAAGATAGTTCTAAAAGGCTCTCGATGGCCCCACGATCATAAGAACACCTTCGGACCGGCTGAGAAACCCTCAAGCAGTTCAAGACCTATGGTCCCAATAGCCCCGAGTCAACTCCCAAGCTAGCCAAGAAACCTTCGAGGTAGTTCCAAAAGGCTCTCAGCGGCCCCGCGATCATAAGGACACCCCCGGGCCAATCGAGAAACCCCGAGATGGTTCAAGACCTATGGTCCCAACGGCCCTGAGTCAACTCTCGGGTCGGTCGAGAAACCCTCTAGGTAGTTTCAAAAGGCTCTCGGCGGCCCCGCGATCATAAGGACACCCCCGGGCCAGCCGAGAAACCCCCAAGGCGGTTCAAGACCTATGGTCCTGACGGCCCCAATTCAACTCCCGGGCTAGCCAAGAAACCCTCGAGGTAGTTCCAAAAGGCTCTTGGCGGCCCTACGATCATAAGGGCACCCCCGGGCTGACCGAAAAACTCCTAAGGCGGTTCAAGACCTATGGTTCAGATGGCCTCGAGTCAACTCCCGGATCGGCCAAGAAACCCCCAAGGTAGTTCCAAAAGGCTCTCGGCGGCCCTGTGATCATAAGGACACCCTCAGGCCAGCCGAGAAACCTCCAAGGTAGTTCTAAAAGGCTCTCGACGGCCCCAAAATCATAAGGACACACTCGGGCTAACCGAGAAACCCCCGAAGCAGTTCAAGACCTATGATCCCGGTGGCCCCGAGTCAACACCCGAGCCGATCAAGAAACCGCGAGGCGGTTCAAGACTTATGGTCTAGGCGGCCCCGGGTCAACTCCCGGGCCGGCCAAGAAACCCCGAGGTAGTTCCAAACGGCTCTCGATGGCCCCGTGATCATAAGGACACCCCTAGGTCAGCCGAAAAACCTTCAAGGTAGTTCCAAAAGTATCTCGGCGGCCCCACGATCATAAGAACACCCTCGGGCTGACCGAGAAACCCCCGAGGTGGTTCAAGACCTATGGTCGCGGCGGCACTGAGTCAACACCCGGGCCTGATCGAAAAACTACCGAGGTAGTTCAAAAGGCTCTCGATGGCCCCGCGATCATAAGGATACCCCTGGGCCGGCCGAGAAACCCCTGAGGCTATTCAAGACCTATGGTCCTGGTGGCCCCAAGTCAACTCTCTGGCCGGCCGAGAAACCAAGGTAGTTTCAAAAGGCTTTCGACGGCCCCCGATCATAAGGATACCCTCGGGCCGGCCAAGAAACCCCCGAGGTGGTTCAAGACCTATGGTTCTGGTGGCCCCGAGTTAACTCTCGGGCCGGCCGAGAAACCCTCGAGGTAGTTCCAAAAGGCTCTCGGTAGCCCCACGATCATAAGGATACCCCCGGGCCAGCCGAGAAATCCCTAAAGAGGTTCAAGACCTATGGTTTCGGTGGCCCTGAGTCAACTCTTGGACCGGTCAAGAAACCCCCGAGGTAGTTCCAAAGTTCTCGGCGGCCCTGCGATGATAAGGACACTCCCAGCTGGTCAAGAAACCCTCGAGGCGGTTCAAGACCTATGGTCCCAGCAGCCCCGAGTCAACTCTCGGGCCGGCCAAGAAACCCCCAAGGTAGTTTCAAAAGGCCTTTGAAGGACCTATGACCAACATTAGTGCTCGAGGAGTACTTTAGCAAAATATCTGAGAGACGGAGGTGGACCTAAGTGTCCCTATGAAGTCTGAACATCAGGCTATCGACTCCCAAAGTATGCCAAAGAGATCAAAGGCGTACCTAGCCAAGTTTAAAAGCTAATGCCAAGACATGATCACCAAGAGACTAAAGTACTACGAAAAGCTAAGTTTCTAATACTTGAACAAAATATTTCTTTTATTAATCTCATGTTAGTATCATACAAAAAGACTGACACTGGTCGGATTACAAAAATGATGAAGAATGAAAGGAAAATAAACTCTAAGGTTCGGTGGATCCCTACCCATATTCAGCATCGCCACCCTCTGGATCCTTCTCTTCGTCCTCAGGCTGGATGTGTTCAAGGCCGCTTATTTTGAAGATCCATGAAATCTTCTCCTTACACTTCTCGAAGCCATGGGAGAAGGCGTCGATGGCCACCTCACTAAGCTCTGCGGCAAAATCCGTGCAAGGCCACGAGTGTCGTAAGTTCGTAATGACGGTGTCTTAATAGTAAAGCTGGGGTGTCGTAGCTTTGTTTTGGCCAATTTTTTCCTGGGATATCGTAAAGCATATCCCACGTGAATGGGTGTCTTAGGTTTGTAACTAGAATGTCATAATATTTTAATTGGGGTGTTGTCGCTAGTTTTCGGCCGATTAAAGCCTACGATGTTGTGAGGCTTTTCTCCAGCGTCCGTTGCAAGGCCATGGGTGTCGTAAGTTCGTAACGATGGTGTTTTAATGGTAAAGCTAGGGTATCGTAGCTTTGTTTCGGCCGATTTTCTTCTGGGATATCGTAAAGTATATCCTGTGTGAACGGGTGTCTTAGATTTGTAACTAGGATGTCATAATATTTCAACTGGGGTAGTGTCGCTAATTTTTGGCCGGTTAAAGCCTGCGATGTCATGAGGCTTTTCTCCAACGTCCATTGCAAGGCCACGGATGTCGTAAGTTCATAACGATGGTGTCTTAATGGTAAAGTTAGGGTGTCGTAGCTTTGTGTTGGCTGATTTTCTCCTGGGATGTGGTAAAGCATATCCCGCGTGAACGGGTGTCTTAGGTTTGTAACTAGAATATCGTAATATTTCAGCTGGAGTGTCATCGCTGGTTTTTGGCCGATTAAAGCCTGTGATGTCGCGAGGCTTTTCTCCAGCGTCCATTATAAAGCCACGGGTGTCGTAAGTTCGTAATGACGGTATCTTAATGGTAAAGTTGGAGTGTCGTCAAGCTTTTTTCGGCCGATTTTCTTCTGGTAAGAAAAAGAAAAGCCCAGTTATCCTTTTGTAAAAAAACTTTTGGAGGGCAAAAATCTTCTTCGCTTTACATACAAAAACTAGCAGGTAGAAATATGCTGAAGGAAAAGAACATTTTCGTTTGCACACCAATTTCAAAATAAGGCTGAATGGCTTTTAATGGATGTCATAATCAAAACGTTACATCATATTCCAGATCTTTCATTCCACAGTATCAAAATACATTGAATTCACATGAATTAATAAAAAAAATGATGCAGCTTACATAAAATTTATTGCACCGAAGGCAATATACAAAAAAATTTTCAAGGACAGACTCACAGACATGCTGGGCCACGGCGATCCGTGCAGGCCCTCCGCCCACAGCCGCAAGGCCCAAGGTGACACCTTTCGAGGGGTCGTACAGGGGGGACCAAGTTCGAGTTTTTCTTTCTTCGTTCCTGGCACAAGGTCAAGAAGGGCACTGCTGCTAGCTCTAGCCAAGCCTTTCCTGGGCCATTTCTGGTGGGGTTTCCTAGGGAGAACTCAGTAGTTCCTCTGCTGGAGCTTCGGGGAGGGAGAAAGGCCGTGTCTTTCCGCGAGGCCAGTTCAAGCCTGCTGTGAGTTCTGACGATGGTATCCATGAAATCTGGATTTGGGTCTCTAAGGAAACCCAATTCTTGGATCAAATGGGTACCACGGAGAGCTCAATCTGGTATAATTAGGTATCTCAGAGCTTGAAGCGAGTGTTGAGAGATTCCAAAGAGACGACTTTATGGAAGAATTACAGAGAAACAGACGCTCAGATTCTACTGATGGGTCCACGGGACTGGGAGAAGATCAAGGCTGCAGTTTTAGATGAGTTTCGCAGAATTGACCAATAACAAGACCTCAAGCTCTGAGATCCCTCCAGAATTCACCAAATCAAGTGGTAACTAAGAAATAAATACCACAAAATCTAGACAAGTTTGTGTGAATTTCGAAACTTACAGGTCATTTGAGAGGTTCACAAGGATTGATGCAAGGAACAGAGTGCGCCAATAGATAAGATTCAATGGAGGATGGAACTCAAGCCGGGTGCTATTGTAAATAAGGAGAGATGTGCGCAGAGCTCTTACCAGAAACAGAGTTGAGGAGAAGGTGAACCATTTAGGTTCGAGGACTGTTGGAAGTAGCCTAGTTTTTTTTTTTTTTGGTACATACGGTTGATCACACTATCTTCGTGCGAGTCAGCCCAGAACTATCAGAGTACAGAATCTACGTAAGAGTAGAGGGGCAGGGATCACCTGCTTCCAAGTCCAAGAACCTCCATGCTGGGCCACAGCAGCCGCAATCCAATCTGCCACAGAATTGGCTTTCCGATAGATGTGTCAGATATGGACACTGTGAAGACCCCTCAGAGCAGCCTGAATATCACTGAGAATAGGGTTGAATGAGACCTGATCACAGAATCCCGATCTAAGCCACCGAATAACAGAGAGAGAATCCCCCTCAACTAACAGACATTGCGCATGAAGCTGCCTAACAGCATGGGAAATGCCAGCCCATGCTGCATAAAGCTTAACCATGGGGACAGAAGAATCAAGAGAGCCAAAACCACCCATCGCCAATAAGGCTCCATCGGTCCCCCGAATAATAAAAGCAAATCCAGCCAATCTGCCTCGAACACTTCCATCAAAGTTGATTTTTACAAACCCTGGAGGGGGAGCTCCCAAGAGATATAAACCGTACGACGGTTCGCTGCCGAAGCAACAGAGGAGCCCCAGTGGCCAAGGTTAGAAAAATCAGAACCACTGAGAAGATAAGCACTTTCAGCCACCATAGATCTGACCTTCTGCTCAAGTCTGTGAGGGAAATCGTCTCATTAGTAAAGATGAGCCGGTTCCGCGATAGCCAGATCTGATAAGCAGTGATAATCCAAAGGGCACTGCGCTGTCTAGTAGTCCTCCGGAGGGCATCAAGGAAAGGGGAGCACGAGGAACCAGAATCATCCACTCTGCAATCATAACTCATTCTCGTCCAAATCCCACATAAAATGGGGCATATAAAAATGGCATGATCAATAGTCTCCTCTTCCTGTCCACACAGCGGACACACCGCCTCTATATGAAGACCCCTTCTCGACAGCAGAGAGCAAGAAGAAAGACAGTCCCATAATATCTTCCATATAAATAACTGAACTCTTGGATGAACAGGGAGCATCCATATCCACTTCGCATCCTGCGAATCCCGAGAATGGGGTCTAAAAATCCTAATAAGGTCCCTAGTGGGGGCCCTAGACAGACAAGATCTCCTCCATAACCTCATATCAGGTATGTGTCCTGAAGTGAGGGGAATGGAAAGGATCCTATGAGCAAGCTCTTCCCCAAATAAGCTGGTCACCACAGAGGTATTCCAAGATGAAAGATCCAGAATGATGAGATCCCACACCCTCATATGCTGCGGAACATCCATGCTAATAAAGGACGGCCAACGGGAAAGGGGGAGATCCGTGATCCAGCTGTCCTGAATGCATCAACCAAGGAGCCCTCACCAATCATCCACGATATATTGCTCCGAATGGGCGGAGCATGACGACACAACTCCTTCTAAAAGAAGGAGTGCCGTCGCATAGACTGATGCTCCATAGCGAGGACCAGTCACCATATCTAGCTCTCATAAATGAACTCCAGAAATCGTGAGGATCAAGGAGAAACCTCGACGCATGTCTCGCCATCAAAGTGTCTCTCCTCACAAGCAGGGACTGAATACCAAGACCCCCTTCATTCAACGGCATACAAATCAAATCCCAAGCCTAAAGATGAATGCCGTGACAGTCTTGCGTAGAAGCCCACAGAAAGTCCTTGAACCATCGCTCTATCCTTCGCAAACAAGTGATAGGGACCGCAACATTAGAGATAAGATGTATAGGAAGGGATGTAAGGACAGAGCGGATAAGAGTGATCCTAGCCATCTTGGATAAGCTGGTGACCTGCCAATCATCAATCCGATCCCGAATGTGTCTCTCAATAATAGTGAAATCAGTAATACGAGGACGCCTTCCCAAAATCGGGATACCCAAATAGGATAGCCCATCAGCCTTTGCTGAGATACCCAAAGCTTGGTGAATGGCTTCCCTGATAGACCTGGAGGTCTTTGGGCTGAAACAAATGGAGGACTTATCTAAGTTGACCTTCTGCCCCGAAGCATAGCAGTAGCACTGAATAAGAGAAGCATAGCTAACAGCATTACGAATAGAGGCCTGGCCCAGAAGAATACAGTCATCTGCAAAAAGAAGGTGTGAAACAGAGGGTCCCAAAGGACCAGCCAGAAAGGGAGTAATACAGCAGTCCTGCTATGCATGGTGAAAAGCACGTGAAAGGTCGTCCGCAGCCAAAACAAATAGAAACAGGGATAACAGACATCCCTGTCTCAGACCCACAGAAGAATGGAAGAAACTAGTCTGCATCCCATTAATACTCAGAGAAAAAGATGGCTTCTAGATACAGGCCATAATCCAATCAATGAACAGATCATGAAAACCAAACTCAATCAGAGTACGATGCAAAAAGCCCAGCTCAATCTGTCATAGGCACGCTCCATATCAAGTTTAACAGCCATAAGACACTGACTGGCCGAGGCTCTATGAAGATCATGCATGAACTCCTGAGCAATAATAACATTATTGGAGATACTCCGACCTCTAAGGAAAGCCCCTTGTTTAGCAGATATGAGCTGAGGGATCACCACACGCAAACGGGATACAAGAAGGCGGGCACAGACCTTGTATAGTGTAGTACACAGGCTGATCGGTCAAAAATGATGAGGGGAAGAAGCATCATGGCGCTTCGGTACCAAAGTGACAAGAGTGCGATTCCAATCAGTAGGAATAGATTTTAGAAGAAAAGCACTCTGAATAGCCTGAGTGACCTCCTGACCAATAATGTCCCAGTAATGATGGAAAAATAATGGCGGAAAGCCATCAGGACCAGGCGCCTTGATAGGCCCGAGGTCCCATAAAGCCGTGCGAATCTCCTCAGCCGTGATCGTTCTAGTCAAAAGGTCATTCTGCTGATCAGAGACCTTCTTAGTAGGAGAAACCCTGAACACAGGAGCCCCAACACCCGCTAACTCGGTCCATCTAGACTGAAAAAACTGAAGTAACTAATCATGGATAACAACAGAGTCGGTCTGGAGATTGCCCTCCTCATCAACTATTCTCCGGATTCTATTAGCAGCCCGACGCTTCAAAGTGGCCTGATGGAAGAACCCGGTATTGCGGTCTCCTTTTCGGATCCACTGAACCCTAGACCGCTGTCTCCAATAAATCTCCTGTTGCAGTAGGAGATAGTGGTGAAGAGCAAGCTTGGAACACAGGGAGGAAAGATCAAGAACGGATAGAGAGCCATCCCGGTCCTCTTTATCTTGGATAAAAGTAATGTCAGCTTCAACTTGCTCAATCTGTCTCGCTAAATTGCCGACCTCAAATCTATTCCATCTGGTCAATCGACGTCTAACCAGCTCCAGCCGTCTAGAGAGCCGATAAGAATCATTACCTCTCATAGGTAAGTGCCAGACCTGGGATATAATAGCTCTAGCTGAAGGGTAGGATGTCCAGAATTGCTCAAATCTAAACTGTCGCCGCTTATAAAGAGCAGGATCAGTGAAAATCAATATAGGACATTGATCAGACGCAATCCTGGATAAGTGAGTGACAGTGGCAGAGGGAAACATCTGAGACCATTGAGCAGTAGCCAGGGCTCTATCCAACCTTTCCCAAGCACAAGCCGAACCCTGACGGTTATTACACCAGGTGAATTGGTCGAATCTCAGCCCAAAGAACACGCCTTTCCCTAAAATCAGTGCTGGCATAAATCCCCGAGAGGAGCCAGAGGTTAGAAGACCCTTCCGAGACAAGAAGAGCTATCTGTTGATTACACTGATGAAAGGCGTTCACAGAAACCGATGAGTGCCGCCAGAAAGCAACAATCCCACTAGAAAGACCTTCGGACTCCACAGTATATGAAGACCAAGTACTAGCAGCCTGTCTCCGAAATTGGTCCAAGCTGTCTCCCGATAATCATGTTTCCGTTAAGATACATATATCAAAGTTATGAATCTGCAATAATCTACCAAAAGAGGATCGAAAAAACGGTTTTCAAGCTCCTCTAACATTCCATATAAGTATTTTCATTTACAATTGGGGGGAAGGGTGATGTTCACCCTGATCTTCCATCATAATCGACTCAGAAAGGTACCCCGAAGGCATGGTACCACCCACATTCGACTGCATAATACAATCAAAACTAGGATTATCAGGCCGTTGGTCAGCTGCCTCAGATACAGCTCCCGCACCCTGAGATCCACTAACAGGGGGGTCAGGACCCTTTGACTGACCCTGAATAGCCAATTTAAGGCAAGATAGAGCCGCATCGTGGGTACAATTAACATCCTTTGATGACTGGCCCCAATCACAATATTGCCTAACTTATGACCCGAGGACACCTTATCAGACCTGCTACCATCCGAGATAGAACCCCGACCATGGTTAGGGCTAGCATATAGATTAGATTTCCCCTTGGATCCTTTAGAGAGGGAAACAATGCCTTTACCTTTCCGTTTATCACTTATGATAGCCGATCGCAGAGGGAGGGACTCCATAGGCCTGGCACGCTTAGAAGGGCTCGGATTGGCATCAGACCGGGCAAAGGACGAACCATCCCACTTACCCGCACCCAGGATGGCAAAAGGATTATTAGACTTCAAACTAGGGGCCACAGTAATTTGGAGATCTTGGCTTACTGTCTGAATTTCATTCCTCTCGGCCTCCTTTGGACGGTTAAAAATGGCACGGGCTCCCTCAGCCGGCACGCCAGAACTCATGCTGGAACCATCCACAGCTGACCCAAACCCCAGTTGCAAACTGGCCGAAATGAGAGCTGGAGCTGACAGCACACTGAAAGGGGACTTGCTAGCCTTAGAAGATCTCCGTCGACTCACCTTAGCAGGAATCGACCAGCCCTCAGGCAACGAATTCGGCTTCAGAGAACCAGAAGAGGGTGGATCAGAAGAAACTTGGGAGGATCTAGGATGCCTCAACGAAGACCTCTGCTCCGAATCCGGCGGACGACGACGGCGTGAAGCCGTCATCCAAGGCCCAAAGCAAGGCCCATTCGAAGACCGCTCAGCCGCCGGAGAAGGAGAAGACAGAGTGCAGGGGCCAGTGAGGTGGATTGAACCACAGTTCGGGCAAATACCTTCCAGATTTTCAAATTGGAACTGCTGCCAAAAGGGGGCTCCGAATCCCTGAATTCGGACACCCGGCCGGAGAGGACGCCGGAGATCCACACGAACGCAGGCTCTGGCGAATCCCCCCCTGGAAAGCAGCCGAGTTGCAGAGTCCGCGAAGACAAACTCACCCCGGTGCCAAAATCTCTCTCAACACCTCTTCATTCCAAAATTCAACTGGGAGAGAGGGAAGGCGCACCCATAGGAGGGCAGAGGCCACTGCATCAAGAGTCGGAACAAACTCTGGCCGCCACGCTTCAATGGCAACCGACTGTCCGTTAATCACCCATGGTCGGCCGATCACCAAATCCTTCGCAGCATGGTCCTCAAAACGAAAGATGTGGCAACAATGAGCTAAGCTTAACGGCTGAATGACCCTAGGAACACCCGCTCGCCAGAATTCCCTAAGGAATGCATCGGCGGAACCCATCTTTGGAAGGTGCGGGCCAGGATAGCCTGCTCCTTCCAGCAGAAGCTGGACTGCTCCAGCGTTACAGTAGAAATATGGACCATCTTTGGAAACCGGCCTTCCAGATCAGCCACCTCAGCCGGCGACGGGGACGATGACACCCAAACAAAGCCAGACACCGGGCCTTTGCTCCCCGCCTTTGGGGCAACAGACTCCCCAATCGAAGCCATTGGAGAATAGGAACACCAGAAGATGACCCGCTGATGGAAGGGCCGCCTGAAATAGCCCGACACACCATAAATCAAGCAGACGATGGTCGGAAGCACCAATCTTAAAGCACTCAAACCAAGCAACGTCAGAGCCCTTATGGCACAAAACTTAAAGCACTCGTTGGGAAACCTTCTTTCTTTATGGAAGTAGCCTAGTTGAGGTTGGGAGCATGTTCATAAAATGAAATCCCAAACAGTTTATAGACCATGGAGGTTCATTCTTTAGTCTCCCATGCATATAACTACTGAAGAGAGTCCCTCTCAATATAATTACTTGAGGTGTTTCACAAAATTTTTTTGAAAAAAAAAAATTAGAGCAAAAATCTTGAGGATAACATTACTTCAAAGACTCGAGTCTCTGGACTCTTCATTTGTGAGTGGAGGGGTATGGTCTTTGAGATGGCACTCGTCCATGTATTTATTTCAGAATAATTGGAGCGTCTCGGGCTTGGTGCGTGCTAAGGACAAAGTTCTTATTGCTCGGATAAAAATGGATGGTTGTTAAATTTTGTAAAGTCGTTTTAGTAGTAAAACGTATCTCACCCGCATTATTGTTTGTGATGAAATATTGAAATATCACATTACATAGGAAAGAGGGACCACCAATTCTATATCATCTCAATCCAGGAACAAATAGATTCTATCCTTATACGTATATATACATATATTCATACATGTATACATAATTGTAGGTGTGATGAATGTATGTATATATGTGCACATTATGTATGCAAAGGTTTGTAGGATGAGTTATATAGCAGAGGCAGCATTACAATGTCTCTCTCAAATGCTGTCTCTCATACATCAATCAAAAGGCTATCAACAGGTTGGCACTTTACCAAAATTTTGTAGGCAACTACTTGTGTGGCTGATCCAACATCGTTAGGGTTAACGGAGAAAGTAACTGACGGAGCCCCGTCTCGGTCTCCAAGGCCCTCTCGGCCCTCGAGGTCCTTCGGGATCGGCTTCGAACCCAGCGTTCCCTCGGTCTTGGCCTCGGACCCGGCATCCCCTCCGCCTCGGCCTCGGACCCGGCGTCCCTCGGCCTCGATCTCGGACTAGCCGCCCCTTGGCATTGGCCTCGGACCCGACGTCCCCTCGGTCCCAGCCTCGGACCCAGCATCCCCTCGACCTCGGACCTGGCGTTCCCTCGGCCTCGGCCTCGGACCTCATGTCCCGCCATCTCAAGCCGCCTGAGACGACTAGGCCCACCTGCCACATGTAGCGCCGCATCTGACAGATGGCTAACGGGTTAAGACACCTCTGACATGCTCAGTGTCGGTTGTGACCTGTCACTGTCAGCCTTGCCATCCGTCCGCTACTGGACAAAGGCACCTTGAAATCAATCACTTTCTGGAAGCGAAAAAAGGGACCCTCGTACAGGTATAAAAGCCCATACTCACAATGAGGAGGGGATCCGAATTCAAGTTCTCTAACTATCTTTTCTGATATTTCTTTTCCTTAACTGTTCCCAAGTTGCTTACTTGAGCATCGGAGGGTTCCCACCGGTGCATCCGGTCCCTGAAGACTTTCTTGCAGGAGCTCTTCGAGAAGAAGGATCTCTGTTTCTTGATGTTGAAGAAAGACGTCTTGGCATCAACACTACTTTTATTGTAGAATTTTATAGGGCTCCTATAAAAACCTTCAGCCATGGGTGATCTTTTGTTTGAAGGACCAAAGACGATGTGAAGCAAGAACTTCAGGTTTTCATATTACCTTTGCCATCGTAATGGCTTGAATGCAGGATTATGTACCAATATATTTTTTCCTGATAAGATCCGTTAGAATAGTGCGTCTTGAGCTGTTTTAGTAGTTTATTTATTTCAAAAAAAGATTCAACCAGTCACTCCAGCATTGATAATGGCAATAGAGTATGATGAAGCTAGAAATTATAATTCTTATTGCTGTTTCAATCAAAAAAATAATCTTTGTTTTCATTCGTTTCTGCAGATAAAGATTTTTTTTATCCCTACTCTAATTTATGAAGAATGATAAATTTCTATCACTACTTTATTATCGTCCTATCTCATCTCATGCCTCTCTTAACAATATATATAAATTTTTAGTAAAACATATAAAAATAATTTTATAAATATGAAAATATTAGTATTATAGTGCTTGGAATGGAGTATACTTCTTTCCATCCTTAAAAAATAACACAGCTCCGTCCTTGTATATGAGAGACAGGAAACCTTGCCCAAACTAGGGAGGGCAAGTCGGGTCGGTGGATCGGATTATAACTAGTCTCGGCAAACTTGTTGCCGATACAATGCGATAACTTGGCCACGTGCAACACTTGTGATTTTTTGCCACGGGATCGCCATATATATGATATATATCGAGCGCTCTACTCCTTGCGTCGTTGACATCTGAAGGCCACCATGCTCTCATCCAGATCCCACCTTATCCTCTTATGCCACTATCCTTGTCTTCCTTCCCTCCACCCGCCCCAGAAGCCATTCCACAGAACCCACTGCACCCTCAAGCCTAAAACTCTAAACCCTGGGACGGTTCTCAGCCTAAGGCCTCCGTCCTCCCCGTTTGGAAGGAGGGGTCTCCTCCAAATCCGTCGAGATTCCACCCAAGGGAAGAATTTTGGAGGCGCATTTCAGGACGAGAAAGGATTTGAGATCGAGAGGAGACAAGATGGTGGTGGGAGTGGGAACGATTGGACTACCTCGGTCCTGCTCTTTGGTTTGTGGGCCGGACTGATGTACTACGTGTTCCAGCTCTCGCCGAACCAGACTCCGGTATTCTTTCTTGTTCGCAGGATGATTTGGTTCTTTACACTTCAGTTAACTTTTCTTAAATTAGGTTAAATTCTGGAGATTGTTCGATATAAGAATGCCGGTGTGGTGCTTTATGGACATCAGACGGCGTGATGCTTGAATTTTGGATGTGTACTTTAGAAAGGGTAATGCTTGTGAGATCTACCCTCAAGACACCTATAAATTTTGGATGACAAAATTTTGACTTGTTAATGGCTAACTTTGAAATTACTACTTGTTGTTTACTTTTTGACTTGCCATTGTTCCATGCATACTTAAATTTGCGGGGTTTGATTTGGTGAATTTATGAACATATATTATGAATATCTTTTCTTGACTTGATTCAAAATTATACTGTTAATGGATTTTTTTTTTTTTTTGATACGATTAATGGAGTTCTAAAATATGAGATACATATTTTTCTCGGTGCTTTCACTATTGATAAACATTCGGTATAAAGGCTCACATAATATTTGTGGTGTCAGACGTTGAAAAATATTGCCTACTGCCTAGATGAGTGCAGGGCCGTTCCTTTACTATCATCTTAGATTATGTCTTGCACTTGTAGATGTGCTATTATTACCTTCTTTCTTAACAATAAACTTGTTTAAATATTTCAGGCTAGCGATGCATATTATCTACAAAAATTGCTGAATCTTAAAGGTGATGATGGCTTCCAAATGAATGAAGTGCTTGTGGCTCTATGGTACATCATGGGACTGTGGCCTTTGGTATATAGTATGCTGTTAGTTCCTACTGGTAGAAGGTGATTACTGAAGAGCAAACTCTGTCTAAGCAAATTAGTTCTTTATTTTCTTCCTAGCTACAAAATGCAGTAATGACAGCTTATTCATCCTTTATTCCTATTGGATTTATTTTTAAGAGATGGTCTGGATGATTCTAGACTCTTGTTTTAGATCTGTTGTCTTATGTTTAACATGAATAGCAAAATTACTAGGCATATATTTCGTCTTCTCTTTGCAACAACTTTACATGATTGCTTTACCTTAATTTGAATCAAGTCTTATTTTTTTTCCTTTATGTGATCCCACAATTTATTAAATAGACTTGACCGTTACTACATGGCATCACTATTTGAAAGCCCTGATTTTAAAATCAGATGTCAATGAATCAAAGAAGCATTTTTAAGTGTAGGATGCAATAGCAATTTCCAGATGACAACATTTTATTGAAACTGGAACTTTTTACCATCCACTAACAATTCAAAAGATAGTTACAACTATGGGCATTGCACCTTATCTTCAATGGAAACTCGAATGTTTATTTCTGAGCAAGGTCTTGGTCGTGTCACACAAAACCAAATGAAATATAAATGAGAAAACAAATTTGCATTCACTTATCAGGATATTCTTTATGTTTCTTATTTGTATATTGCTAATTGACTTTGAAATGATCAGGACTTTTGGCACAGAAATGAAATATTGACCATGTAAAAACATATTAAACATAAAGACCCTTTTTCTTGTTTCGAAATGATAAAGGATCTTATATCTTCCTAGTTCGGCAGACTATTGATGGTTTGCTAAGCCAAAAAAAAAAAACACTTAGCCCAGAATCATGAATAATAATGTCAAAAAAACATAATCTATCATATTATAGACTTATGAGAGAAAATCAATTACGGTGCTTTGGACATATACAACGAAGACCTTTAGATACTCCGGTTAGAAAAAGTGATCTTTTAATAATCCATGGTAAAGATAGAAGTAGAGGTAGACCTAATCTAACATGGACAGAATAATTAAAAAAGATATAACTATTTGTAATTTAAATGTCGATTTAGTCCTGAATAGAGCAGAGAGTGAAGGAAGTAGATTCATGTAGCTGACCCCATATAGTTGAAAAAAGGCTTAGATAAGTTGAGTTGAGTTTATCATATTACAGACTTGTAAAGTCTAAGTCTGGACTAAATCTGAGAAAATCTATATAAAAAAATTTCAGTCCTTTGCATGCCTATTAGAACTATCTGAAGACTGCCAACCTGCTCAAGACAAAAAGTCATCACTGTGATCTGTGTCACTACTTGACAAAGTCTGGTTGTTCCTTTGCTCAGATGTTGTCTCATCTAGAACGGAGAGATATAGAAGTAGGCATGAAATAAAGCAAAAGGCCAAGCATAATACAATAAAGATTTTATGTAGCGGAAAGAGATAAATGAAGGTTATGTAGTGACAGGAAATTATAGGATGGTGAGTGGTTGCAGGAAGATATACCTATAGAGAGATTTTATGAGAATAAGAGGAAGTCTAAAATGTAGTATTTTAAGGGGAGGCTGTATTTTTATTTTGGTGAGGAGCTGAAAAACACAGTGAGGGAAACTGTAGAGTAATATATATTAATAATATAGAGTTCCACAGAAGAAATCTTTGAAGATAACAAATATATATTTTAAATTCATTGTTGTTAAACAAAGAAGTTGCTGCTAAAATATACTAAGGTAACTAGATAGTACCTTCCCCATTAGCAGATTTCTCAAAAGAAGCAGTTTTAAGTGATGGTTATTTTTTAATTAAGTTAAAGAAGAAAAAGATTTAGAAATAAGGTTACCATTTTCTAATTTATACTTCCAATGAGCTTTTGTGCACTCAATATATTTTTATAGACACACATGGAGTTACCTTCTGATACTCAAGCTATGGTGAAAATTAGAATTACCAAGATACATCTTTAAAGTGGCTTGGCGTTGTTATTGCGATTCTTCTCTTTTACAAGTGCTAAATTATATAACAGATTAGCTATTAAGGGTTCATTAAGATACAGTGCAAACCCCAACTAAGTTCAAAGAATTTAGGCTCGGAGTATCCATCTTTATTCAGTTTTGCACATTGTTATTGTTGAATCACTAGTTGAACCAGTGAAAATCGTGCACCTTAATCTTCAGATTCCTTAACTTTCCTCCATATTAAATAAATTTGATATGTTCAAACTGGTAATGCAGTTCGAGAAGCAAGGTGCCTGTCTGGCCATTCCTGGTGCTTTCATTTTTTGGTGGTGCATATGCCCTTATTCCATACTTTGTTCTCTGGAAGCCACCTCCACCAGCTGTTGAAGAAGATGAAATCAGTAGATGGCCTTTAAATTTTCTGGATTCAAAGATAACTGCTGGGGTAAGAAACTCAGATGCACACGAGTTCATATTTGCTTACTGAAGTTATGCAAATTGTTCTGTAAATAAGAGACATTGTAACTTTTTAAAGTCAATTACGTGCATACCTCATTCCTCATCGATTTAGATCATCATCGCATTGCAATTTGAAAACGTTTATGTCACAATGAAACCCCAGGTGTCATTCAATATAAGTTCTGGAAAGCGTTGCCTGAAAGTTTTTGCTATTTCGAAGTAGAATTTTGGTTGGTGAAGTTCCCTCTTTCTGCTGACTGGTAAATAACTCCATTGCAAACCAGATTTTGCTTGTTGCAGGCTTGGGCCTAACTATGTATGCTGGTTTAGCTAACGTTGACGCGTGGAAGGAATTCTATCGGTACTTCAGAGAAAGCAAGTTTGTAAGTGCCATGACATCTACCAGAAATTTCAATTAGGCACACATGTGAAATCTCAAATTTTATTTTCTTCAAATTGGTCCACCAGCATTTTAACCTGGTCAAGTTAGTGTCAGTTTTTTAACTAGTTAGCAGCTCCTGTTCAACAGAACTGCATCAAATCCTTTACAAAACCTGTTTCATGTTTTGAAGTCTTCTCTGTGAAGTCGACATCACATTTGATTAACCTTATGTAAAAACTTTTACTCTGGCATTTACCAGTACCGTTTTTCTTCATTGCAGATCCATATTACATGCATCGATTTTTTGCTATGCTCAGCCTTCGCTCCTTTTGGGTGTACAATGATATGACTGCAAGGAGATGGTAAACTGAAATCTCTGCGCCCATGCCTGTTCTCATAATATGCTCACAAACCTAAATATTTTAAAATAAAAGAAGAATCGCTTTCTCGTTATGGAACTCACTTGTCCCCCTTGTAGCAGGGCCAATCAAGGTTCTTGGCTTCTACCAGTGTCACTGATTCCATTTGTGGGGCCATCCTTGTATCTTCTTTTGCGGCGACCTCTTTCAGCGCTCCCTATGAGCACCCCCTCAATCATAAGTGAGAAAGAGTGAGTTGGATTCAATTTCCGTTATCGTTTTCCATGGGAAAAAACCTGCTGCCTGTTAAGTAATAAGCGAACCAGGTATGCTCATAATTGAAGGCTGGAAGAGAAGGTAATCATCGTGCTAACAAAATTGCCATCATACCATCCCATCTCAACTTCTGCTTCAAAAACAGTGTTATTGATGTAAATTTGTTGACGAAACTATAATATTTTTCATGAGTTGTTTTATACACAAACAAAGATTCGAATAATGGCTTGTTGGTACATTACTTCTGGAATGCTTGTGGTCTATTTTTCAATTACTAAGCAACAATATAAAATATATTACAACTGCATGAATTTTATGCTTGCCTTCTATTTTAGAATAACAAACTCTGGTTTATTATAAAATGAAGTGTGCATCATTTTTCATTCAAGGCAGAATCATAGGGCATGATTTGAAAGCTGTGAAGTTTGGGTTAAATAAAAAGCACATGTGTCATTGGATGATTGTGTTTTTTATTTTATTTTTTTCTTTAAGGATGATGTATGAACATTATTACAATAATAGTAATAAAGTCTTAATCATAAACTAGTTACAGTTGACTATATAATTTTTTTTTTAATATGTTTAATTTTGAGTCATATTTTTATTAAAAACAAAGATTTTAATTTTTTTATTATTTTTTATATGTAATTTTTGATTTTAGTGTCGCAGTTTCAACCCAAGATCTTAAGTCACGAGCTAATAAGGTATGGCTTCATAAATATACAAGTCATCAAGACATCATCCAAGAACTGAGCAATGGAAATAAAACTTAATCTAATTTTTATTATCTCCAAAATAAAATTTGTTTATTAATTTAAAATATATTATTGATAATAGTTATAATCCAATCAGATCGATTCTAGATCATGGCATAGATTTCTTTTATTTAATTAACATTCTCTCACCAGTGTCTTGGTGAATCCACTACTCTTGACCCAAAAGGGAAAAAATAATAAAATCATGAGTTCAATAGCCGATAAGTAATACTCAACTCATCTAGCCTTTTTCTAATTATATGAAATTGGTTACATGAATTTTTTTTTCTTCACTCTACTTTATTCAAGACTAAGTCGATACTTAAATTATAAATAGTTATATCTCTTAATTATTTTTGTTCATGTTAGTTTAGGTCTATCTCTATCGTTACTAACTCGGTAAGTAATTATCATCCTAATTAGATAACTAATATAGTAAAGCAGTAATAAAAATGTTATGCATATAATAATGCTATTATGTGAAAGGAAGAAAAGATTCATAGTTTTTCAAATATTCAATTCATTCATAATAATAAATCAAATCCATCACAAATCGATAAAAAAATGTTATGTATATAACAATGCTATTATATCTAATGAAAGGAAGAAAAGACTCATAATTTTTTTGAATATTTAATTTATTTATAATATAAATTAAATTCATTATAAATCATCTCAACCAACTTGATGATGTTGAAAGTCTCAAAATCGATCAGTGTACAATTTTCACTGATAAGGTGCTTGATGCAGGGTAAAATTATAATTACATCAACATTCATGTATATGGTGAAAAGGCTAAAGCCACTTTCGGTTCCTGACTCGTTAACTATCACATTTGAAAAAAGACAAACCATCATATGATATGCCTGATGAAGCTGCATGTGAGTTAATGGTGGAAGTTGAGGCGGCCCCAGCCTCTAAGGCAGCTTCATCTCTGGAAGCGGCCCCAGCCTCTAAGGCGGCCTCGTCTTCGGACTCGGTCTCAGACTCCAAAGTTGGCTCTAGTCGGCCTCAGCACCAAAGTGGCCCCAATCGGCCTCAGCACCGACTCGGCTCCAGTCGGCCTCACACCAAAGTTGGCATTAGCACTGACTCAGTCTCAGAGTCGGCCCTAGCATCGACTCTAAAGTCGGCCTCGGTTTCCAGAGTCGGCCTCAGCACCGATTCAGCCCCACCGGCCCTAGCACCGACTCCAAAGTCAGCGCAGGGAGCCAAGCATAACCCTCTGACCGTAATCAATGAAAATTCAAATCCTTGATTACTTGGTGGGATTCCAATCACATCGGTTCACGACATCCTCTAAAAAGAAATGAAGCCAAATATGGCCTCATGCCCATGAATAGCCAAATCTTGAAGCACCAATCAGCTCCCTTGGTCGTTGATCCTCATAACTAACAGGTTTCGAATCATACCGGTCCCGTAACTAACTAGATTTGAATCAGGTTTGAATCATACCGGTTTTCAACTTTCCAAGACACATCGAGCAGTTGAGTAACAATTCGCTATCATCCTAGCAGTCTATAAATACTTTATCCTAAGACTTCTTCAGGTATGCTCACATGCTCAATCTTAACTCAAGAAAGCTCAAACCAAGTTCACAGCTCTCGAAAGGCCATCCTTGAGAGACTCTTCTATAGAAGCCTTCTCATCATATCTGTTAGCTGAGAATTGCCACTGACTTAGACATTAGAGGGTCTTCCACAGGGGCCACCCCCAACACTTCATGTGCGAGGACTGTCTTGCAGGTTTGTCCGGATGGGAGATCAAGATCACCGCTCAGATCCAAACGTGGACTGCACCCAAGCTGGAGAACGGAATTCTGCAGCAATAGATTGGCACTAGAGAAAGGGCCTCAAGTCCCGTTAAACTTGAAATCAAGGAGATAAGGTTCTTGAAATCAAGAACAGTCCCTCAATGGCCAATCGAAGGAGAGCAACTTTAGATGCTCCGGATCAGGCCATCTCTCAAAGGCTTGATCCCGCAAATAATGTGGCACCCGCACAGCCACCGTCGATCGAGGTTTGTTGGCCCAGATGGCAACCTAAGAGGGGGGGGGGGGGGGGGGTAGGGGGT
>UESW01003827.1:1898704-1958669 GCA_900491605.1 Calamus simplicifolius
TTAAAGAATGATCTCAAGAACATTTTTGAAGAACTTAAAGATATTGGTGGAGACTCAGAGACTTATTCCAGATGCAATGCTGAGCTTCATGATAAAATTATGACTGCATATGCATTTGTTGATAGAAGACTAAAAGAATTTGTAAGGACTCAGAGGGAAGGAATGGCAAGAATATTAGAAGATTTGCAAAGACTCGTTAGAACTAACTTTTGATTATATTGTAATGAAGTTTCTTTGATGTCATTTAGTCTAGTTTGATGTTGATTTACTTTTTATTAAAAGTTCTAGTGTAATGAAGTTTTGATGTAATGAAGTTTCTTTTTGAAATATGATGTAATGGTTGACATTTGATGTAATGAACTTATTTGATACTTAATGAATGTTATTTGATCTTTGAAGCATCTATCAATTTTGTCATTTCACTTAAAACTTCATAACCTTTTTGTTGATTACAAAAAAGGGGAGAGATAGTCGTATATGCTTAATTAATTATCATATATGCATTGAAAGGATGAATAGATGTTAAAATTGATATAACTGGTTAATTGGTATCAAACATTAAAAGTTTACTGTTAAAAGGAAAAGAATAGATGTTAAATTGAGTATCATAGGGGAAGCTACCTCATTCAGGGGGAGCTTACCTGTGAGGAATAAATAATTGAAATATTTGATTTAAAAATCTTAATGCTTAATCATGCATATACTCAGTGTTTTTATAATCATCAAAAAGGGGAGATTGTTGACTCAATTATTGATTTTGATGATTAATAAAAGACTTGAGTATATTCATTTTGTTTCTAATAGATTTAACAAGTGTTTCAGGGATTAAAAATGTTTGATCAATCAAAATGGATAAAGAAACATTTTGAATCAATGTTTGAAAAACTTTCAAAGTTCAGAGCCTGGAGTCGACACCCAACTAGTTAGGAGCCGACCCCAAGGCGTATCAAAAGGTTTCTGAGATTTTGGCATGGCCTAGAGTCGACACCCAAGGTTTCGGAGTCGACTCCAACCTAAGATACAAAGAAGTGCATTCTGTTTCAGTTTCTGGAGCCAACACCTAGAATTCGGGAGTCGACACCTGAGATTTCGGGAGCCGACACCTGAGTTTCTGGAGCCGACTCTAACCTAAGAATGGAGAGCGTGTTTTATGAACTTTTCTGGAGTCGACACTTACAGTTTCCGGAGCCGACTCCCGAAAGCGACGAGCCGACACTTACCTTTCTCGGAGACAACTTTCCAACAACTTTTTCTTTACTATTTTTGAACACCCGACTTGGAGTCGACACCTGAAAAGTTGGAGCCGACTCCAACCTATCAGGAACGGATTTTTCATCTGTCAGAACGTACTTCAACGGTAAGATTTCTTTTCACCTAATTTCTAACGGCTGTTTTCTTTGTGTGTAGAAGAATCCAAACATCTCCAACGGCTATATTTCCCACATAAAACTTGGATTAAGGATATCTATAAAAAGGGGAAAAATCGTCCGTTTGAAAGTAAGAAATAGAGAGAAAAATTAAAAAAGGAAAAGGAAATATTTTGTGAAAAATCAAAAAATCTTGAGAGAAATCAAAAGGAAAGTCTCAGAGCTTACATCAACCAATCCAAGAGAGTCCAAAGAGAAATCCAAGACATTCAGTTCAAAATCGGAGGATTTTTCAAGTGAAGAAAAAGAAAGCAAAGCTCTGATTTTCCCAACTTCTCAACTGCAATCTTTGTGAAGAATCTGAGCTGAAGCCTGATTCAACATTTCAAAGGAGAAGAGGAAAAGAAGAAAAGCTCAAATCAAATTTACTTCAAATAGGCTTTTCTTACCCTTGTTTATTTAATTGAATATTTTCTCACTTAAGGAGCTGTCTTGTATTGTAAACTCTATTTTTCATAGTTGTTGGCTAGTTCAATCAAGGGATGAATTAGTGGAGGTGGTATACCTCGGTACAAGCTAAGGATAGCTTGTGGTTGGGTTGTGTGCTGGTGAGTCCGGAAAACCAGCTAGGTTCGTTGTAATCCCGGGGAAATAATAAGTTTTGAGTTGTGAGCTTATAAAACAACTCGGCTGTAATCAAGTAGATTATAGTGTGGACCCAAGTGATACTTGGGAGTGGACGCAGGTGTTGGATACACCGAACCACTATAAAATCCTTGTGTTTGCAGTGTTTTAACTCTCTCACTTTATCTCTTTATTTGTGCTTAATATTTATCCTGCACTTAATCTCATCTATTCCAAAGCACATAGTTTTTAAAAGATTAAATTTAAAAAAGACCCAATTTACCCCTCTCTTTGGTTGCCATCTGGGCCAACAAGGAGGCCAGGGCGGCGCGAAATGAGGCTCGGGCTGCCGCGGAGAGAGCAGCCGCCGCGGAGAAGGCGGCAGTTGAGGCGGGCCACGAGAAGGCTGGGGCTGTGGCCTACGTAGACGAGGCCAACGCACGAGCCGAAGAAGCCGAGGGCCGAGCCAGGGAGGCTGGGGCGCAAGCCCAGGAGGCCAAGGCCAGGGCACAGCGAGCTGAGGCCGAGGCAGGGCAGGCCGTCTGCAACTATAAGGCCTCGCCGGAGTTCGCAAAGGAAGTCCTTGAGGCCAGCCTCGATACTTACGTCAAGGGCTTCGAGATGTGCAAGGTCAAAGTATCCGCGACCCTCAAGATCGACAGTTTCGAGCTTGAGGAAATCCAGCCAGGGGAGTCCGACGAGGGGCCAACGGAGGAGGAGGATGAGGAGAAGCATGGTCCGAGCGAACCCTGAGGGCATGTTGTCTGTTTTTCTTTTTCCTTTATTTTTATAATCGGCCTCAGGCCGAATTTTGTACTTCATTTCCATTGTTAATGAAGAAGAGATTTTTGCAAAATGCCTTTGTGTTTTGCGTTGTATGTTCCTTCTTACCTTGGGAAGAATACTTTATTGTGCGACTAACGATAAGACGGACCCCGTACCTGTTGGTGAGAGGGGACCTTTCTTTTGGGATGTTCCCTAACTCTGAGTGTCGCGCACGTTGATAATGCCGTGGCCGAACCGTTGTATTAGGTTGGCCAATGTTGAGATGCGTCTTCGAGGTGTAAGCCGGCCGCGTAGGAGGTTACTTAAGATGCCCTGAGCTGTCGCAGGCCGTTTGAAGGGAGATTTGTCTGCGTTTGAATATTCTAAGGATTTAGAACGACCCAAGGGCAACTTAGCGTTGAGATCGGCTTGAAAACGCCGGGGGCCGAGTGGGGCTTGACCGAGGAAGTTCTGGGCCGATTCGGCTTGACCTTGGAGATGTCGAGGCCGAGTGGGGCCGACCAGGGGTGGTCGGGGCCGACCGACAAACTTGGTGACCGTGAGGGTCGGCGAGCTCTTTTAGAACCATCTCGGGGGTTTGTGTGCCGCCCGAGGGATGACTCGGCGGGTATGGAGCCTTTAGGGTCTTAACCGCCTCGGGGGCACCTTCGTGCTAGGGCCGAGTGGTGTCCCGTAGGCTGCGATGCTGGCGAGCTCTTTTTAGAACCACATCGGGGGTTTGTGTACCACCGAGGGGCAACTCGATCGGGTACGGAGCTATTAGGGACTTGAACCAACTCGGGGGCGCCTTCGTGCCAAAGCCGAGTGGTGTCCCATAGGCTGCGATGCCGGCGAGCTCCTTTAGAACCGCCTTGGAGGTTTGTGTGCCGCCCGAGGGGCGACTCGACCGGGTACGGAGCTGTTAGGGACTTGAACAGACTCAGGGGCATCTCCTATTCGGACCGAGTGGTGTCCCATTAGCCGCAATGCTGGTGAGCTCCTTCAGAACCGCCTCGAGGGTTTGTATGCCGCCCGAGGGGCGACTCGACCGGGTACGGAGTTGTTAGGGACTTGAACCAACTCGGGGGCGTCACCTAGCCGAACCGAGTGGTGTCCCGTTAGCCACGATGCCGGTGAGCTCCTTTAGAACCACCTCGGGGGTTTGTGTGCCGCCCGAGGGGTGACTCGACTCGGTACGGAGCTATTAGGGACTTGAACCTACTCAGGGTCATCTCCTAGCCAGACCGAGTGGTGTCCCGTTAGCCGCGATGCCGGTGAGCTCCTTCAGAACCGCCTCGGGGGTTTGTGTGCTGGTACGGAGCTGTTAGGACTTGAACCGACTCAGAGGCGTTTTCTAGCCGGACCGAGTGGTGTCCCGTTAGCCGCGATGCCGGTGAGCTCCTTTAGAACCGCCTCGGGGGTTTGTGTACCGCCCGAGGGCCAACTCAACCGGGTACGGAGCTGTTAGGGATTTGAACCGACTCGGGGGCATCTCCTAGCTGGATCGAGTGGCGTCTTGTTAGCCGCGATGCCGGTGAGCTCCTTTAGAACCGCCTCGGGGTTTTATGTGCCATCTGAGGGGCGACTTGACCGGTATGGAGCTGTTAGGGACTTTAACCGACTCGGGGGCGTCTCCTAGCTGGATCGAGTGGTGTCCCGTTAGCTGCGATGCCGGTGAGCTCCTTTAGAACCGCCTCGGAGGTTTGTGTGCCACCCGAGGGGCGACTCGACCGAGTACGGAGCTATTAGGGACTTGAACCGACTCGGGGGCGTCTCCTAGCCAGACCGAGTGGTGTCCCGTTAGCGCGATGCCGGTGAGCTTTTTTTGCGAGATCTGGTCCTTGAATGCAAGGGAGAGCAGGCTGTGGCGTTGGAAGGGACCCTTTTATTGCTCGTATTCTGAGGGATACATCATTGATAATATCGGCGGAGATTATCCGCATTCCAGGTATGCGGAATGGGTTGTTTGTTGAGCTCTTCTAGTCTGTACGCCCCCCGGTGGAGTGTCTCGGCGATATGGTAAGGATCCTCCCAGTTGGGGGATAGTTTGCCCCCCTCCGTATGCTTAGATACCTCAGCCTTTCTTAAAACCAGATCTCCATGGCGAAAGACCTTGGGACGAACTCGGGCGTTGTAGTACTTGGCTGCCTGCTGACGAAAAGTCGTCATACGTAGCTTGCCCGGTTATGTGCTTCGTCGATAAAGTTCAGGTTGGCTCGTATCAATGTGGAATTGTCTTCCTTATTGAAGGACTCCATGCACGGACTGGGCAGTTCGATCTCAACAGGGATGATTGCTTCGGATCCGAAGATGAGACTGAAGGGAGTCTCGCCCGTCGAGGCTCTGGGGGTCGTGTGGTAAGCCCATATCACGCTGGGGAGCTCCTCCACCCATCGACCCTTCAATCCATCTAGTCGAGTCTTGAGCCCTCTGAGAATGGTGCGGTTCATGACCTCAGCCTCCCCGTTGGTTTGGGGGTGGCCGACAGAGGTGAATCAATGGTGAATGCCTAGCTCGCCATAGAAAGTCTTGAATGCTTCATTGTTGAACTGGCGACCGTTGTCCATGACGAGGGTGTGTGGTAGGCCAAAATAGCATATAATCGACTTCCAGAAGAAGGCTTTGACTTTACTCTCAGTGATCTTAGCCAGCACCTCGACCTCGACCCACTTGGTGAAATAGTTGATGGCTACTAGCAAGAATCTCTGCTGTCCCGAGGCTGGGGGGAATGGCCCAAGGATGTCCATTCCCCACTAGGCGAAGGGCCAGGAGACTGAGAGCGAGTTGAGCAAGGTAGACGGTTGATGTTGGATGTGTGTGTGGCGCTGGCAACCATCGCACTTCTGAACTAGTTTGGCAGTGTCCTCCCTCATGGTAAGCCAGAAGTATCCCTGTCGAAGGGCCTTCTGGGTCAGGGACTTGCCCCCCAGGTGATTTCCGCAGATTCTTTCATGGATTTCTCTAAGGATGTAGTCGGCGTTGGCATGTCCTACACATCTGAGCAGGGAGTAGGAGAATGACCTCCTGTATAGACGTTCGTCTAAGAGGACGAATTTGGAAGCCCTCCACTTGAGCAGCTTGGCTTCATTGCGGTCATCGGGGAGGGTGCCGTCAGTGAGATAGCGGACGTAGGCATACATCCATGTAGGCTCTTGGGTGAGCGGGAGGACTTTCTCGCCATCTTCTATACTGGGCCTTTCTATGTACTCAATGTAGGCGTCTCTTGCGATGCCGTCGGCGGTGGTAGCCAGGCGGGAAAGAATATCGGCCTTGGCATTCTCACCCCGAGGAATGTAAATGATGCTGAAATAAGCTAACGGAGAGACCAAGAGCTGAATCTTGCCCAGGTATTGAGTCATAGCATGGTCACGCGCCTCGTACTCTCCGTTGATTTGTCCGGAGATGAGTTACGAGTCAGTGAAAGCTCTGAGATGTCTTATTCCAAATTCTTGGGCCAGCCTTAATCCTGCCAGCAGGACCTCGTACTCAGCTTGGTTATTGGTGGCTTTGAATAGAAACCGCAGGGCGCATTCTGCTTTCTCTCCATTCGGTCCAGTGAGAATGAGACCGGCACAGTTTCCTTGAGAGTTTGACGCGCCGTCTACATGGAGGATCCAGGTTTCTCCACCATCGCTCGGCTCAAGCTCGTGCCGCTCCACGGAAACCTCCCTGGTCTCCTCATCTGCCCAAGTGCACTCAACTAGGAAATCGGCCAGGACTTGGGACTTCAAGGCCGGTCGTGCTTGGAAGGAGAGGTCAAACTCTCCTAGCTTGATGGCCCACTTGGCGAGTCGGCCTGAGGTGTCTGGACGAGTCAGGATGGCTCGAAGGGGCTGGTCCGTGAGCACCATAATGGGATGGGCTTGAAAATAAGGGCGGAGACGCCGAGCAAAACGATCAGAGCGAAGATGATTTTTTCTGTCTTGGAGTACCTGACTTCTACGTCGTGGAGCACCTTGCTCACGTAATAAACGGGTTTCTGGGTTCCATCAGCGTCGAGACGCACCAAGACTGAGCTAACGGCCTCCGAAGAAGCAGCTAGGTAGAGGAAGAGATTCTCCCCGTCCCTTGGTTTGGATAGGAGAGGAGGAGAAACAGAAACGCCTTCAGGCCATCGAAGCTTTCTGGCAGTCGTCCGTCCACTCGAAGCTGTTTACTTTCCACAGGGCCTTGAAGAAGGGCAAGCACCTCTCGGCTGATTTGGAGAGGAAACGACTTAAAGCCGCTACCCTCCCCGTTAGTCGTTGTACTTCCTTCTTGCTGGATGGTGGTCTCATGTCGAGGATGGTGCTGATTTTCTCTGGATTCGCTTCGATCCCCCGCTGAGTCACCATAAAACCCAGGAACTTACCTGCCGTGACTTTGAAGGCGCATTTCTTGGGATTCAGCTTGACCTAGAAGCGGCGGAGGTTGCTGAAAGTTTCCTCTAGATCGGAGACATGATCAGAAGCTTAGATGCTCTTGGTCAGCATGTCATCCACGTAAACTTCCATGTTCCGACCTAGCTGATCTTGAAACACCATGTTCATCAATCTTTGATAGGTCGCCCCCGTGTTCTTGAGACCGAAGGGCATCACTTTGTAGCAATAAATCTCCTTTTCTGTCACAAAGGATGTATGCTCTTCATCACTAGGGTCCATCCTTATCTGATTATATCCGGAGAAGGTGTCCATGAAGCTGAGGAGCTCATGGCCGGAGGTGGAATCTACCAGCTGGTCAATCCTTGGCAGGGGGAAACTGTCTTTCGGACACGCCTTGTTGAGGTCAGTGAAGTTAATGCAAATTCTCCAGCTCCCGTTTGCCTTTCGCACCATGACCACGTTGGCCAACCAGCTAGGATAATACGCCTCTCGGATGTGGCCGACACTGAGCAGTTTGTTAACCTCCTCCTTGATGTCCTTTTGTCGCTCGGGAGCAAAGCTCCTCTTCCTCTGGCGGATTGGACGGTGCTTCGGATCGATGTTAAGCTTGTGGGTGATTACTTCTGGAGGGATGCCGGGCATGTCAGACGTTGACCAAGCGAAAACGTCTGAGTTGGCCCGCAAGAAGATTAGGAGGCGATCATGATCCTCCGGGGGGAGGAGTCCGCCGATACGCACGGTCTTTGCCGGATCATCCCCAAGGGGAAAGGTCAGAAGGTGCTCGGCCGGCTCCCCTCTCCTATCGGACTCCCTGGGGTCAGGTGCTTCTGGGACTGGCTCGGCCTCCAAGGGGCTTGACGCCGTGTGATAGCAGGGCAGAACTGAACCGATCTCGCCTTTCATCTCCCAACACCTCCGCTAGTAGGGAACTGTACCAGCAGGCATCGGGTGGAGATAATCGCATCCAATAGATTTAAGCCTGGGCACCCGAGAATGACATTGTATGCCAAAGGGACCCGCACAACCAAGAACTTCATGATCACTGTGCTTTGGCATGGCGGTGTTTCGACTGTCACAGGCAAAGATATCTCGCCCTCAACCCTTACCGAATCCCCGGTGAATCCGACCAAAGGGGTTGCTACATGCTGAAGAGAGTCTAGAGATAATCCCATCCGAACAAAAGCGTCATAAGTGAGGATATCAGCTGAGCTACCACTATCAACCAATATCCTTTTTACAGGGTGCTTGGCGATCGTCATAGAGATGGCGATGCCTTCATTGTTTATATTCTCAAAATTCACTGGTTCCCCCCCCGAAAACTACATTACCCGGCGCATCCTCCCCTCTTGGCCGCTTGGATGAGGAAGCCGCTCCCCAAGACACCATTCCAACTGTCCGCTCCGTGGGGGTGTTGTCGATAGCGGCCTGAGCAGGCAGGGGTCCCATGAGTGCCGGCAGCGGTTGTGGCCCCTTCTGGACATATTTGCCGAGGTAGCCCCTCTGGATGAGCTCCTCAATGGCGCGCTTCAAGCTAAAGCAGCTGTCGGTGTCGTGCCCGTAGTCTCGATGGAATTGGCAATAACGGCTCTTGTCGCGGGGGGGACCTTTCTTCATAGGAGGAGGGCGCTGGAGATAAGGCTCGCCCTCGATTTCCATCAGGATATAGGATCGAGGGGCGAGGAGAGGCGTGAGCTTGCTATCGTCGGGGATGGGGCTTCGATGCATGTTGTCGGATCGGCGAGGCGGATCGGGCCATCGGTGGCGAGGGGGGACGCTCGGCTCGGGGCGAGCAGGCTTGCGGCTGGAGCTCCTTGATGATTTCCGGCGGGTGAGGTCGGCCTCATCCGTGCGAATGTACTTCTGAGCCGGAGGAGAAGGTCGGAGTAGGAACCCGGGGGCTTCTTTTCCAGAGATAAGGTGAAGCGGGACGGAAGGAGTCCCCGCTTCAGCGCCAGCATTGCCACTGCATCGTCGAGGTGGTAGACTTCAAGGGCGGCGGTTTTGAACCGGGACACAAAGTCCCGCAGTGACTCTCCCTTCTTCTGGCGCACGGAGAAGAGGCTGTCTGCGACCCTCGGGATTCGCCAGCAGGCATCAAAATGTGCCAGAAGGCCTTTTCCAGCTCCCCGAAAGGAGTCGATGCTGTGGGGGGACAGGTGCGAGTGCCAAGCGCGAGCAGCCTTCCGTAGAGTAGCAGGAAAAGCCTTGCAGAGAAGGGCGTCTGACGCACCCTGAACTTGCATCATGGATTTGTAGCTCTCGAGGTGGTCGAGAGGATCCGTCGTACCATCGTACGGATCTATCTGGGGAATCGGAATCTGGAGGGGACGGGCTCTTCCAGTATCCGACGAGTATAAGGAGGACGGGTGTCATATTCCTCCTCCGGTTGGTTGTTGATCTTCCTGGCGAGCTCGTCTAGTTGCCGGTTGTACTCATCCAGGCGCTCCTCCGTCTGGCTGTTGATTGTTGGGGCCCTCCGAGATGGCTCGGAGGATGAAGAAGAGGAAGATGAAGAAGAAGGAGAAGAATGCGGAAGATGGGATTTTCGCTTTGGTTCCTCCTGGTGGTGCGGCTCTGGAGGAAACTTGCTCGGACCACAATCTGAAGATCGAGGCCGCTTGAGGGGCTCACAACGAGGCTTCCTTGGAGAAGCTCGGCGACGACCGGCCTCTAGTTGAGGAGAACCTCTCCTTGCCAACTGTTGACTGGCAGGGGGAGCGGTCTGATGCTGGGTGGCCACGAACTGCTGCTGCTGAAGTCCATGGACCATGGCGGTGAGGGTCTGGACTTGCCGAGTGAGGGTTACCAGCTGCTCTGCAGCCGGGGCAGCCGTCTCCGGTTGAGGTGAAGCAACGGGAGGATCAGTGGCAGGGAGGTTAGTCTCCTGCTGCTTAGCCGAGGCAAGATGCCCCACAAGGTGACTGACTGAAGCATCCTGAGCTCGTGTCATCACCATTATTGGAAGAGGGAGAGAAAAGAGAAGTATACTGTAGGGTTTGGGCCTTCTTTGCTTTCCACCGCCCCTACCTGGCGCGCCAATCTGATGACGCCTGATCACTGGTCTTGAACGTCGGGAGAAGAGAGCTGCTTAATCCACGGTCCCACGCATGATCGGATGGTCTGCAAAAAGTCCCAAGACCGGAGGGGTGCTCCGGTGGGAACCCTCCGATGCTCAAGTCAGTAACCGGGGTCACAGCTGAGGGAGAGTTCAGACGAGCTCTGGGGAGAAAATGAGTCCTCATAAAGAGGGGAGTCCCTTTCCGAGTATCAGGGTAGCGAGCATATGAGTTTGCGTACCTTGTTCCTGAGTGGACTTACCCTTTTATAGGGGGTTGACACCTGCACAACCACATGGAGTTCCGTAAGAAAGGAATGTCCGTGGGGTTTGTGGGGTTGCGTGAATTTGGTCTGGTTGGTGGGTCATGTCCCATCGGAGAGGGGAAAACGACGGTTGGTGAGCCAGCTGGCACAACTGCCAAGCGACGAAGCCGAATCGCCTTTAACAAAGATAGGTCGCCCCGACAACCCGAACCATTCTCATACCTCGGCAATCCAAGCCGACCATACCTTGGCAATCCAAGCCGATCATACCTCGGCAATCCAAACCATCCATACCTTGGTAACCCGAGCCGTCCCCATACCTCTACAGACCGAGCTATTTTGTACCTCAGAAAACTAAATTGGCCCTCACCTCGATCGAGCCGAGGCACTCGAATACTTCTGCGGAATCCGACGCGGGAGAATTCGAATTCACTATAACTGAATAAAATTTCAAATGGGGAATCATACCCAGGAATGGCCTAGGACCCACAGGAGTGGTCTAGAACCTACGTAATCACTGAATCTCAAGGCATCAACCAGCTGTTCCAGCTATCGATCCTCTAATCGATAAGATACAGATCCTACTGACTTTACAACAAACTTGATTCGAATCCGTTTCGAATCATAACAACTTTCGGACCTCCCCTCATGACGCGCCCAAGGAATCAGGTGATCCCCTATAAATACTACTGCCCTCCAACGTCTTAGGTACGCTTGAGCACTCATTCATTTTACTCATTGTCAAACTGAGAATAGCTCCATCTGAGCTCGGAGCTCTTAAGAGAACGCCCATCTAGGGGAGCTCTTCTGTGAGAGTCGTCTCCTCACATCTGCTTGCTGTGAATCTTCACTGACTTGAGCGTCGGAGGGTCCTTCGCAGAGGGCAACCCCCACAGTACCCTCTGCGTGCAGACTATCTTGCAGGTTCCACCCTGAGGTGACGAGATCGGCGTTTGGATTAGGAGCCAGAAGCGCACCCGAGCCGGAGAACGGATTTCCGCGGCAACAGATTGGCACTAGAGGAAGGGCCTCAAGTCCCATAAACTTGTGATCCAGGAGAAAAGACTCAAAGAACCAAAAGAAGCATCCTCTAATGGCCAATTGAAGAAGAGCCACGTCCGAGGATTAGGATCAGATCGCCTCTCAAAGGCCTGATCCAATCAGCGGTGTGGCACCTTCGCCACCACCGCCAGCTGAAACTCCTTCGCCACCGGCGACGGTGGTAACGTTGGATCAGTTCGCCACTCTGGTCCAACAGGTTCAAGCATTGACCTAGTTGGTCTAGGGGCTCTAGGCAATCCCTGGCCCTGCCGTCCCTGCTCCTCAGCTTCATGAAGAGGCTGCTGCCCCTGCTCCGCCAGCGATCTCTTCTTCAATCCGCCGGAAACAGCGGATTATTATCACCAACCCGCGAGAGCAAAGCCGGTGCCGCAGTGAGTTGGAGGGAAGAGCCCGCTCAGATCTAGGCGGGTTCGTTCCCCCTCCCCGGTGTCTTCCCAGGACTCGACATCGCTACCATCCTCCCATTGCCCGATCCCTTTTGCCACTCTGGACGAAGGGATCAGGCAGCAGATGCAGGAGATGTGTCGAGAATGGCGTCAGGAGTTAGACGCTGTCAGACAAGCTCCTTCGTCCTAGCCAAAAGCCGAGTAGGGCGTCCCCTTCTCCGAGAGGATTATGAGGAAAGTGATTCTCCCTCATGTTAAGCTCCCCACCATCGAGTCGTACCATGGGTCCACCGATCCCGATGACCATCTAAGCAGCTTCAGATCCATCATGATATTCCATGGAGCGTCGGACGCGATCCTGTGTCGAGCCTTCCCCTCCACTCTAAGGGGATCCGCCCGAACCTGGTTCAACAGCCTGAAGCCAGGTTCCATTGATTCTTTTGACGAATAAGCTGTTTGCTCATCAGCCAGTTCGTCAGCAGCCGTCGCCAGCGACGAAGATCCGACTCTCTCTCCGAGGTCAAGCAGAGAGAGGGGAGTCGCTGAAGAATTACCTAGGCCGCTTCAACACAGCCCTTCTGGTGGTTGACCATCTCAACCATGAGGTCGTCATGTCTACCTTGATGGGAGGAGTGTCGAAGGACGGAGACTTCTACTTGGCTCTAGAGGTTAACTACCTGAAGAGCCTTTCGGACATGATGTCCCTGGTGGATAAGTACGCCAGGGTTGAAGAATCAAGGAGATCAGCTCGAGTTGAGCAGCTGAAGGAGGCAAAGGGCTCGGACAAGCAACAGGCCCACCGTCGTGCTAGCCCGCCTCGCCACCATAGAGCTCATCCGCCACCGCCTCGAGACCGAATCCGGAGTCCTGCTCGAAGGTTTGACCGCTACACCCCACTTACCGCGCCAAGGGCACAAATCCTGATGGAGATCGAGCGGCAAATTCCTCGGCCTCCTCCTCTCCAAGGCAATGCGACTCAGAGGGACCCGACCAAGTACTGCCACTTTCATCGAGATTATGGGCATGATACCGAGGATTGTTGGCAGCTCAAGAACGAGATCGAGCGATTGATCCAACGGGGTAGACTAGACTAGTTCAGAGGGCCCCCTGAGCCGAACAATGAGGAGAATCGCCAACCCGAGCGTCGCCAGCTTCCTCCACTAAATCCCCCAGTCATCGGCAATGTTAATGTGATAACGGCGGCCGATTCCCCATCCTCTTGGCCAAGCGAGGAGGAAAACTCACCAAAGAAAGCTCGGGTTGATGAGCTCACCTTCTCTGATGAAGACCTTCGGGAGGTATAGTACCCCCATGATGATGCTCTGGTTGTATCTTTGAATATGAACAATTATGATGTACATCGTATCTTGATTGATAGTGGAAGCTATGTTAATGTTATGTACTTTGATGCCTTTGTGAGATTGAAATTCCGAGCAGAAAGCCTCTGACCCGGGGAGTCCACCCTAGTGGGCTTCACAGGTGACTTCATAATCCCCAAAGGAGTTGTCACTTGTCAGTCCGAGCCGGCACCTAGCCCCGCGTGGCTATAGTGCTCATAGATTTCCTCGTGACCAAGCTTCGGTCTCCTTACAACGCCATCCTCGGTAGACCGGGGCAAATATCTCTCAAGGCCATCATTTCCATTCCCCATCTCGCCATAAAGTTCCTTATCGAATGGGGAGTGGGGGTTGTTCGAGGAAGTCATATCATAGTTCGGCATTGCTTTGTCGTCGACCTCCAGTCCAGCAAGCCCAAGGTGGATGGGCTGGATGCTCGGAAAGATTTCGTCAAGCAACGAGGAGAGCCATCCAAAGAATTGGAGGAAGTACCGCTCGACGAAATCCTGCCCGACCGAACCATAAAGGTCGGGTCGCGGCTAGAAGGAAAGCTTCGGCAAGAATTAATTGAATTCCTTTGGAGAAACGCTGACATCTTCACCTAGTCCGCATCGGATATGCCTAGAATCAGCCCAGACGTCCTGATCCACCGCCTCAGCATGGACAAGACATTCCGGCCAATTAAGAAGAAGAAAAGGAGCTTCGCCCCTTGAGCGCCAAAAAGCCATCGAAGAAGAAGTGGACAAACTTATCAAAACCAAATTCATCTGAGAGGTTAATTACCCCGACTGGCTGACGAATATAGTCATGGTGAAAAAGTCGAATGAAAAATGGAGGATCTGCATCAACTTCACTGACCTCAACAAGGCCTGCCCAAAAGATAGCTTCCCTCTTTCGCGGATCGACCAGCTCATGGATTCAACTTCGGGCCATCAAATGCTAACTTTTATGGATGCCTATTCGGGCTACAACTAGATTCGAATGGTGCCCGAAGACGAGGAGAAAACCGCCTTCATCACCGACCGATGTATCTATTGCTATCGAGTTATGCCCTTTGGTTTGAAAATGTAGGTGCCACCTACCAAAGGCTGGTCAACAAAGTCTTCAAGGAGCAAATCAGTCAGAACATTGTGGTGTATGTTGATGATATACTGGTAAAGAGTAAGGAGGCATCCCAGCACGTCGAGGATCTTGCGAAGAGCTTCGCTACACTCGAAAGTATCAGATGAAGCTCAACCCCACCAAATGCGCCTTCGGGGTCAATTCTGGGAAATTTCTAGGCTTCATGGTCTCTCAATGAGGCATCGAGGCAAATCCCCAGAAGATCCAAGCCCTGCAGCAAATGGCCCCGCCAGAGTCAGTCAAGGACGTGCAACGCCTCACTTGAAGAATAGCAGCCCTCGGCCGCTTCATTGCTCGGTCGGCCGAGAAATGCCTTCCCTTCTTCAAAGCGCTTCGGTCGGCCAAAAACTTCCAATGGACCCCAGATTGCCAGAAGTCCTTCGAAGATCTGAAGAAATACCTTAGCTCACCACCTCTCCTCAGCAACCCGAAGCCAGGGGAAGTGCTGAATCTATACTTGGCGATCTCCGAAAATGCCATTGGCTCGGTGCTAATTAGAGAGGACAACAAAGTTCAAAGACTTGTTTATTATGTCAGCAAGCTACTCAAGGACGCTAAAACGAGGTATACTCGAGTCGAGAAGATGGTCTTAGCTCTAATAACGTCGGTCCGAGAGCTGCGGCCATATTTCCAAGCGCACACTGTCACTGTCCTGACCGACCAACCCATCAAAGTGATTATTCATCGCCCAGAAGCATCAGGAAGAATGACCAAATGGGCTGTCGAGCTGAGCGGGCATGACATTCAGTATCAGCCTCGTCCAGTCATTAAAGCCCAGGTTCTGGCGGATTTCCTCCTCGAGTGCACCATACCCAAAGATGGCTCTGCTTCGGATACCCTCGAACAACCAAAGCCCAGCCCCATGGTTGCTTCACGCTGATGGATCCTCTAGCGGGCGGTTCTGGCACTGGCCTGGTCCTCACCAGTCCAGAGGGTGTAACTTTCGAGTATGGCATCCGCTTATCCTTCCTGGCTTCAAACAGTGAAGCAGAGTATGAAGCCCTGCTTGCCGGACTCCGAATCGCCCACGAGCTTAAGGTCAAAAAACTAATTGCCTACATCGACTCCTAGTTGGTGGCTGGCCAGGTGCAGGGAGAATTCGAAGCTCGAGAGCCGAGTATGATTCGGTATCTCCAAAAGGTGCGCGATTTATCATCCTGTTTTGATGAATTTAAATTATCCAGATCCCAAGGACTGAAAATGCGCGCGCCGACCTTCTATCCCGCCTGGCGACTACGGAGTCAATGGATCTCGAGTAGAAATTCCACTTGAAGGTCCTGGAAAAGCCCAGCATCGCCGATGCTGACCAGATGATGCAGGTCGACATCGAACCATCCTGGATGGACCCCCTGCACAAGTACCTTAAAGAAGGGCTGCTGTCCACTGATAGAAAAGAAGCATGGAAGCTGAAAATGCAATCATCTCATTATGTTTTGATTGATGATCGGCTTTATAAGCGGTCCTTCTCAATGCCGCTGCTCAAATGTCTTCGACCAATAGAGACCGATTATGCTCTTCGGGAGGTCCATGAAGGCATCTGTGGCAATCATCTCGGTGGTCGGGCCCTGTGCCACAAAGTATTACGTCAAGGGTATTATTGGCCGACGATGCAGAAAGGTGCCGATGACCTCGTTCGAGCTTGTGATTCGTACCAAAGACACTTAAATATCCAGAGGCTCCCTTCTGCGCGCCTGACTTCTATATCATCTTCCTGGCCCTTTCCCCCTCGCAACGGGGCAAAGGAAGTTCCTGTTCATCGCGGTTGATTACTTCACCAAGTGGGTTGAAGCTGAAGCAGTCGCCCAGATAACCGAAGCTCGAGCTAAAGACTTCGTGGAGGTCCATCATCTGCCACTTCAGCCTTCCCCACACTATTATCACCGACAATGGGAAGCAGTTCGACAACCCTAAGTTCCAAAAGTTCTGTGAGGACCATGGCATTCTCCATCGCCTAACATCAATCGGACATCCTCAAGCTAATGGAGAGGCCGAGGTAACCAACCGAACTCTTCTGCAGGGAATTAAAGCTCGGCTCAACCGAGCTCGAGGCAGATGGGCCGAGGAGCTCCACCATGTGTTGTGGCATACCAAACTACTGAAAGGGTACCCACGGGGCAAACCCCATTCAAGATGGCTTTTGGCACAAAGCTGTCATTCTGTGGAGGTCGGACTCCCCTCCCCTCGCGTGGAAGGTTACTCGAATGAATCCAATGATGAGCAACTTCGAACTAATCTTGACTTAATAGAAGAAGTCAGGGAGAAGGCCCGAATCCGAATGGCCGCCTACTAGCAAAGAGTAGCCCGCTATCACTCCACCAGAGTCCGAGGAAAATTTTTCCTCTCCGGTGATCTGGTGCTTCGAAAGGCATCCGTCTCGAAGCCACTGGAGCAAGAAAATTGTCCCCGAATTGGGAAGGTCCCTACCAAGTGACGGAAGTAATCAGACCGGCACCTACAAACTCCAAAATTTGGATGGAAATCTATTCCTCGGACATGGAACTCTGATAATCTCCACACATATCATCAGTAAAAGTATGCTCTTACTAAACTCACTCTGTTCATTGAATTAAATTTAATTCTCAAAGACTCGCAAAATTTTTATAACTCTCCTTGAAAGCTGCAATGAGAAGCAGGTCTTGCTATACATTAAATCCTCGGCAGGGCTGAGCGATCTCCGTACCTTGGCCGCGCCAAGTAAAATATATTTGATAAACCTCGGCTGGGCCGAGAGAGCTTCGTACCTTGGCCGCAACAAGTAAAATATAATCTTGAAGCCTCGTCAAGCCGAGTGATATCTCCGTACCTTGGCCGTGCCAAGTAAAATATAATCTTTTTAAATCCTCAGCCGGACCGAGCGATCTCCGTACCTTGGCCGCGCCAAGTAAAATATAATCTTTTTAAATCCTCGACCGGGCCGAGCGATCTCGTACCTTGGTCGCGCCAAGTAAAATATAATCTTGAAGCCTCGGCCAAGCCGAATGACATCTGTACCTTGGTGCGCCAAGTAAAATATAATCTTTTTAAATTCTCGGTCGGGCCGAGCGATCTTCGTACTTTGGCCGCGCCAAGTAAAATATAATCTTTTTAATCCTCGGGCCGAGCGTCTCCGTACCTTGCACCAAGTAAAATATAATCTTTTTAAATCCTCGGCCGGGCGAGCGATCTCCATACCTTGGCCGCGCCAAGTAAAATATAATCTTGAAGCCTCGGCCAAGCCGAATGAGTCTCATACCTTGGCCGCGCCAAGTAAAATATAATCTTGAAGCCTCGGCCAAACCGAGTGATATATAATCTCCGAAGCTGGCCAAAAGTGATATATCTGAATAATCTGAAGCCTCGGCCAAACCGAGTGATATATTTCTAAATAATCTCCGAAGCCTCGGCCAAACCGAGTGATATATTTCTGAATAATCTTCAAGGCTCTGCCAAATCGAGTGATGTATCTCTATCGTCTAAAGCTTCGGCCTAGTCGAGTGATTTCTCAAATACTTGGTGCGACTAAGGCGTCCTATCATGCTTCGGCAGAGGTAAGTAACATTCCTCCACTTACCGGAAAGATTATACAAGTTCTTTCATCCCCTCGAGTAGGATCATGTATGCATCATAAGTTCACAGGGCTGCCCAGGCCTCCCTTGACCTAAACAGAGGTGAACGCTTTCTCCGCAGAGGACTAAATATTGTGCTTAACAAAAACAAAATGGCAAAAGCACCGCTGGACTTATGCTGTGGTAGCGCAATATGAGTAAGACAACTCTCAGCACAACCATACTGGAAAAAGAAACAAGTAGTCGAAGAAGAAAGAGTAAGAACTTTCTTTATTAATGAAAAAATTACAACCTCCTGAGAGGCATTACAAGTGCGTCATAGCACAGGAAATAAAGATAAATAAAATAAAAAGCTCGGCTGAGCAGCTTCGGTCGATAACGATGTTTCTACATCCGATCCTGGAAATCAGAAAAACCAATCGGCTCCATTGGGCCACTGGTTAATGCCAAAGAGCAAAGTAGGCCATCCATGGATCCCCAAGACGGACGCGTTGAGGGATCCTAACCAGGTCAAAGACCTGCGGATGCTGATGCCGAGGATGCCTCCTCCCCCAAGTGGGATGCTGGGCTGCTAGCCACTGCCCAACAACATAGACAGGGGATCAGACCAACACCACTCTCCTTCCTCATATGGAAAAAGATTCCTCAGGCGGATGAACTGAGAGATCCAAACTGAGGAAGGAGGTTAGTCCCATGTCTTCCATGGGGAATACGTATGCTTTGTGTTTCTTGTGGTCCCCATGGCAAGTGACAAAGGCCACACAGGAAGCGCATACATGCACTTCCCATATGACCTCTGTGTGCCTCTTCATGCGCTTTCCATATGACATCCGAAATTCCTCCCTTGAGGACTACTTGCTCTTTAGCAGTTTCTCCATCACCCCAGCTATCTGGGATGAACCATCTTTCAAAAGAGAAGCTCGATCTCTCTGCTCTCAATGAAACAGGCACCATGAAAGCCCTTACAACTCACAGAAGAGAAAGTCTTGGGAGATAGCCGAATGCGGTCCGCTCCCCATTTTATAGGCAAGCAAACCGGGAGCAACCATTAAACAAGGGAGCCCATAATTCGAAACGCCCTGGCTAAGCTGCCACGTGGTAGATCAAAAGAAAATGGCACTTTCCAAAGCGCGCCGGACGCGCCTCCCAGGCCATGACGGAAGATGAAGATTTTCTTTGATCTCGAATCAAGAGCCTTAAATGCAGGACACCGACCGCAAATCCTTGAGATATGGGCAGGCCTGGGAAATCCCCTTTTGAAAACGACGCCATCTAATGGCGATCGAGTACTTATCGCATACATTAAAGAGACCCGTGTTGGAAAAGGCCAACGAGATAAATGCCTTAAGCGGAAACGAAGCGTCCTTCGACAAAGCCTTTTTATATGCCTCGGCAAAAAACGTACCAACTTTTTGCTTCGAACAAACCGAACTATCTAACCTCGGCCCGAGGTATTTGCGCCGTTTTGGTCATTTCACGCCGAACCATTTTGTGCCTCCGCAAACCAAGTTAGCTTGTGCACCTAACCTCGGCCCCAACCGAGGCAAAGTCGGAGTTACGTTCCACGGCAAAACCGAACAATTTTATGTATCAGCAAAACCAGTTAATCTGGCTTCGATTGAGCAAGAATCTTTAATTGAAACCCCTAAGGGCTATTGACCTTAAAGCATATTTGTTTACGATTCGTTTACATCGTAGGAACTCCCAGCAAAAAGGTCGTTCGAAAAAATAATGACCAAAGCGATAAGACAAAGCAAAGAGATTAAAAGATTCATTCATTGAATTTTGATCGGATTACAAGTTGAAAAAGCAAAAAATACATGAGCAACCCTTAAGAATCAGGGTTCGGGTCGGTCCCAAGAACCTCCTCGGTAACGTCCGAAAGGACTTGACTCGCTTCACCCACTTCGAACGTTGTTGGAAGAGAGATCTCGGGTTCCTCGGCAAAGGCTGAGGGCATTTTTCAGGAGCCATAGCCTCATTGGGACCCAGGATAGCGTCAAGATCGACGTCGGAGATGTCCTCGTATTCCGCTTCTTTGGCCCCTGGGGTATGGGTATCATAACGTTCGGCCTCCAGAAAAGATAAATCTAACTCGGGTACACTCAAGAGATCTTTGCTCGAGTTTCCTCTCGCTGAACCGGAATGCATCGGCACAAGCCTCTTTATGCTCCTCAGAGAATTGAACACAACTTTTGTACTCCTCCACAGCCGAGGTAATTCGATCATTAGCTTCAGCTAGCTGGCCCCCAAGTTCAAGATTCATTTGGCGACTCGCGGCCAACTCCGCCCTTAGGGCCTTAAATTGCTCCTGCGCCTCGAGCTTGATTTTGCCTATCTGCAAACATCAGGTCGTTTGAGGTCATAAACAAAAGAAAAGTGTCGGAAATAAGTAAATGAGAAGATACTATACCTCTTCCTCCGCCGAGCCATTTTATCGCTCAGCTCATGGACCTTTTCAGGGCCTTCAATTTGGCCGCCTTATTCTGTTGGAGACCCTCCTTGAGGTCGTAATCCGGGACTATCTGTCCCTGATTTCTTGCGAGATTGATCGAGATAGCGGTGAGCTTGGCAATCTGACCATGCTGCCATTTCAATTGATCTTCCCTATCGGTGAGTCTTTTATTCAGGCCGGCGAGCTGATCCTGCTATTGCCAGTACCTGCGTTCCTCCTCGTCGAGCTTCTTGACCCAACTATCTTTTTCCTCGGTGTGACTGCTCTTCAGCTGACCCCACCTCTTGTCAAAGTGCCGTTGCAAGGCATTGATTTCGTCGGCATACTTAGCCTTGATTTGGGACAACTCCAAGCAAGCCTTGTTCGACTGATCAAAAACCCTGAATTTCTTTGACTTGAGCCTCGAGCCGAGAGGCCCTCTCGGTGGTGATTCGGTAGGACTCACCCATCTTATTAAGGTCCCTCTAGACAGATGACAAGGCCCTAAATAGCCGGCTGGTCGAATCCACCCTCGTTCGAAGATTGGCAGCCTCCCTTCTGGCCTAGGCATAGGCCCCTATAGCCAGATTCAGGCGCCCACTTAGCGCCCTCATAATTAATGTATTCTGCAGAGAGATTTAAGTTAGAAAATATGGCCGAGCCAGCCGACCAAGAATTACTACCCTGGTGCAACAACTTACTCGAGAGGCGTCGCTCGCGGCGATCATCATGAGAGTAGGGCTACTGATCTCAGGGAGGAGATAAACATCCCTCGGCACCCTGGACCGCCCAAAAGCTGCATCAACAAACTCTTATACGACAGGCTCACCTGCAGAGGAACTCCCCTCCTGTGCGCAGTACAGACCGCATTAAGGCGGAAACATGTCCTCCACCTCTGGATCAGGAATAATGGAACCCATGGCCGAAGAACCGGCCCGGAGGCCTCGACCTGAGGGGCCACCATCCGTTCGGCCTCCTCCACTAGAGCCCTAGCTTGCGGGGCCTCGGATGCTTTGGCCCCGGTTGAAGGAACCTTGGTCCGAGCGTTCCCTTCATTCAGTGGTTCTTTCTTCTTCCTCCCCAAATGTTGCTTCATCCCCGGCGGACTCCACCCGCACCTCGGTCTCTCCCACGACACCCCCTGGTGCCATAAGAGAGAAATCCTCAGCAGGAGGCACCTCGACCTCCACCAACCTTTCAACAGACGGCTCCATTTGAGCTTCGGCAACCGCAATTGCCTCTTCTGACCTCTCGGCCAGAGTAGGGACCTCCTCCCCATCCACGCGTAGCGCCAAAGGGCTGCCGACCACTGGTAGATGAGGCTGGTTAGCCTCGGGTGGGGGGATTACCGGGCAAACCAGTGACATTTCCTTGGCATCGTCTGATACGACCATAATTTGAAGGGGGAAACCTCGATGGCTCCCTCCGAGTTTCCCCCAGCAGCTCTCTCCACCTTTGCTACTGTGTCCCCCTCTGCTAGAGGGGGCGCACCGACCACGGCCGATACTCCCGCCTTCCCCCTCTCAGGGGTAGAAGAGTGGCGGCCGACGCTGTCTTTCCTTGGCTCCTTTGAGCGAGACCCGGAAGGACAGATCCTTTTCTCGGACCTGTGCTTGTCCCCGGAGCTGGAGCCCCTGTGACGCTTTCCCAGCTCCTTCCTCATTTGGCCCACAAATGCGGACCTCTCGGCTGAAAACACAACAGATATTCAGTTAAACAGTAATGAAATTACCTAAACATACTAATCATCAAAGCGAAGACTTACCTTGAGGGTCGATAGAGCTAAGCCTGGCGGCAAAAAGGGCATCCTCTGATAACAAGGCGCTGGCCGATACCATCTGACCACTGCGAAGGGTTACCAGATCTCTCTTCTCCTGCTCGCTCAAATCCGGGCGCGCCTCCAGATCCTTTACATAACTCGCCCATTTTCTCAAAAAATCAGAGCCGATATTCCCTTCGGCAATGAAAAATTGGGACTTCCGCTCCTTTATCGAAGATAGATTATTAGAAATCATCTTGAACGACTTTCGGGAGCCAATATAGGGCCACTCAGAGCTTCTCCCGGAGACCAGGTTGTAGCAAACTCGGAACATAGGAAGGGTCGCAGTCACTCCAACATGACTGCACATCGAGATAAACCCGATAAGATTACGCCAGCTATTTGGAGCCACCATTATTGGGCATATATTATAAAATCTCATCACCTCCTGTACCAACGGGTGAAGAGGGAATCGAGACCTACCCTCAAGCTCTTCTCATAGAAGAAAACTCCACGGTTTAACCCAGTCGGAACCCTGTGCTTAACCCTCAGTACCCATAAGGCTACATCCTGAGGAACCCTGTAATGGTGGCGGATTCTATCCAGGTCATCAAGGTTTACCTCAGAGGCAACATCACCTGGACCCTTCATATTGGCTAATAAGAGGCAAACCACGAACAAGCTAGCAAGGGTTTGGATAGGAACGAAAAATTTCTATGGCAGGGACGAAGAGGCGTTGCAGAAGGAGCGCCGCCCTAGCCCTTTTTAAATAAACGCTTCAGAAGGAAAGCCCTAGACTTCAAAACTTCTTATATGGGCACCAAAAATAAAGGAGTCTCACCACGTGGAACTTCCACTATCGCGACCTGCTGGAAATGAGGCGTTTCCTCCTCGAGCTACGACGAAAAATAATGACGAAACAACGGCTTGTCATTTGCGGATTATCATTGCCTGCCCCTTCGGATCCTCCCGAATAAGGTTATTCAAAACTCTACTCCCTACATCCGAATTTACACTTCGGACTAGGGAGTGGGGGGCATGTGATGAGGGGTAAAATTATCATTGTATTAATGACCATACACGTCGACAATTGGGTCAAGTCCAGTCTCAACGTCCTGCCAGCCAGCTAGCACAACCGCCAAGCGACGAAGCCGAATCGCCTTTAACAAAGACAAGTCACCCCGACAACCCGAACCATTCTCATACCTCGGCAACCCAAGCCGACCATACCTCGGCAAACCGAGTCGTCCCCATACCTCTACAAACTGAGCTATTCTGTACCTCAGAAAACCAAAGTTCCCCTCGCCTCGGCTGGGCCGAGGCACTCAAATACCTCTGCGAAATTCGACGCGGGAGAATTCGAATTCACTATAACTGAATAAGATTCCAAACGGGGAATCATACCCAGGAGTGGCCTAGGACCCACAAGAGTGGCTTAGAACCTATGTAATCGCTGAATCTCAAGGCATCAACCAGCTCTCCCAGCCGTCAATCCTCTAACCGACAAGATACAGATCCTACTGACCTCATAACAAACTTGATTCGAATCTGTTTCGAATCATAACAACTTTCGGACCTCCCCTCACGACGCGCCCAAGGAATCAGGTGATCCCCTATAAATACCACTGCCCTCCAACCTCTCAGGTACGCTTGAGCACTCACTCATTTTACTCATTGTCAAACTGAGAACAGCTCCATCTGAGCTCGGAGCTCTCGAGAGAACGCCCATCTAGGGGAGCTCTTGTGAGAGTCTTCTCCTCACATCTGCTTGCTATGAATCTCCACTGACTTGGGCGTCGGAGGGTCCTCCGCAGAGAGCAACCCCACAGCACCCTCTGCGTGCGGACTATCTTGCAGGTTCCACCCCGAGGTGACGAGATCGGCGTCTGGATTAGGAGCCAGAAGCGCACCTGAGTCGAAAAACGGATTTCCGTGGCAACATTATTAATAACTTGAGTGTAAACCTTAAAATAATAATAATTTGTCTTGTTAGGTAAAATAAACGGAGATAAAACTTTAAAGTAAAAGAGAGTGAGTTCTATTGAAATGTTTAGAGTTGTTTGGCCATCACCGAATTGGTTTGGTTCTGTGTGAACTCCATATCATACCAAATCTACTTCAGTTGTTGGAGCTGTAAGTTATTGTCAAGCATATTTATAATGATAGCTGAATTTTTTATCATAAAACTTGGGTTGTAAAATGAATTAAAAGTAAACAAGGCTCAAGAGAAATGCAATGCATGCAACGGTTCTCCGATTGGCTTTCGTGCCATTTAAATAAGCCTATCATGTGACTCTAATCAAGTCACGCCAATTCTCTAGAGCACAAGTATCAGGTCAAGAAGTGTAACTAAGCCCAACCTAAGTGGAAGTTTGTTTGATCCAAACTTAGACCCAAAGCCATTCTATTTGGTCAGGCCAAAACTTGATACGTTACTTTTTAGTTGAACCTGAACACTGAGTGATCATATATATATATATATATATATATATATGGGCTTGGCTAGATGAACTAGCAAAGTAGTTGGACTTTGTTGCAAGTTTTGAGTGTGGTCAAGTAGCTTGGGTTTAGTAGTAGACCTAGATAGGGTTGTGACTTATTAGGATAAGTTAGGTTGATTAGTAATAAGCCAAGATCATTAGGAATAATTTACACTATTTAAAGAAAGTATGATAGGATCATCATCCTCATTGAATGGTGGGTGATGTGATACTGAGTCAATTGGATGATAAAACTCAGTTTCCTGGACTATTTATATGCCCTAATGCTATGTCTCTGTAAAATAATGAACAAGTTAATCAAGCACTAAACAACTTGTATGAATCATAGCTCATACTTAATTTATGAAGGCCATTTGATTCCCATCACAGGGGTTGTGACTTGAGGTGGTAGTTCTTGGAAACCTGCGAACTAAAGCATGTCCATGTCACACTGTCATCTGCATGATGCGTGACCGATCTCAATTAAATTAGTTTTAGATTATAACCTAAAATCGATCTAAACCAAACTCATATCATCCCTTAGATTCTCGTGATGGCGTGTTCTCAAAAAAAAAAAAAAAGTTATTATTCAATCATCAACATTTACTATTTTAGTATTTTCTACCACTACGAATTAAATGGTTATTAAAGTAATTGATCTTCTACTTTATAAAATCAATATTTCGGCTTCATGAGCAACGGCCATTAATAGAAACTAGGGTTTCATTAGGGTTCATCTAATATTTTCTAAAAAATATTTTTTTAAAAAAGAGAATCAAAAAATAAATACTATCTTTTTCAAGCTATTTATTTTTATATCAAAGAAGAGAAAAAAAAGGTGCGCATGCTCTCAACCAAATATGAAAAAAAAAGGGTAAATTAAAAAGTTTTTCCTTTCATTTTTTTTTCTCAAACCAATGTACATACTATGGAAAAGTCTTTGTACACGTCTTCTGCAACAAGTCCTACATAGGTTGTATTGCTCCCTTCTTATTGGTCCACATAAATCCTACATAGCTTGATATGATCGGTAGGGATACGATCTTAAATTTTGACGTGACGTGCATTAATACCTGTTCAATTTTTTTTAAAATTTGTGTACAGATTGTAGTGCATATTTTTTGAATGGATGTCGTAATTTTATAACTACGGTATTGTAAATTTACAATTGATCGTAATTTTTTTTGGCTTTCTGTATAGGTGTCTTAATTTTATAACTACGTAAGTTTAGAACTGGGATGTCATCTTAAATTTTGATGTGACGTATATTAATATCTGTTCACTTTTTTTTTAAAATTTATGTATCGACACATTTTCTGAGTGGATATCGTAATTTTATAATTACGGTATCGTAAATTTATAATTGAGATATCGTAATTTTTTTTGATTTTCTTAATGGATGTCTTAATTTTATAACTACGATGTCGCAAGTTTACAACTATGGTGTCATTTTAAATTTTGATGTGACGTGCATTAATACTCGTTCAGCTTTTTTTTCTTTAAAATTTATGTACATACACATTTTCTGAATGGATGTCGTAATTTTATAACTACGGTATCGTAAATTTATAACTGGGTATCGTAATTTTTTTTGACTTTTTGAACGTGTGTCATAATTTTATAACCATGGTGTCGTAATTTTAAAACTGTGGTGTTGTAATTTTTTTTGTAGGGATGTCATAAAGCTGTCTTAACATTTTTTAATGGGTGTTATATGCATGTAGACCAATAAGAAGGAATGGTGCAGTTTATGTAGAACTTACTGCACCAGATGTTATGTACAAAATCTTTTTCGTAGAACATTGCATCATTAGAACGTTATAGTGGACCCAAATGCGGCGGTTCCATCACTTTGGAGCTATCAGAATGTATGCACATCATGAGATAGGATTGGATGTCTTTAGCGGAGAAACTGCTTGGCGCTGGCATGGGCTCTGCTGGCGCGGCCCTGGGACCATCGATGGGCGGCCCAGCCGACCAGCCATCCCTTCCTCGGCTTTGACGCAATTATGAACATTCTCAGCCGCAACACCCCTATCTCCTTCCTTGCTTTTCCTTTTGACAGCCCCACACCATTGACCCCCTCCGAAAATAAAAGAGCCATGGAAGATTGGAGACCGCCAAAGCGCCATGGAAGCTTTCTTGGTGGCGATGGCCGCTTTTGTTCCTTTTTAGCAGACATTCTTCGGCCTCTTGTGGTGCGCCCACTCAATTGCCATCCCACCATCTTAAGTCATTCATCAATCATTTTCCGAAGTAAAGCTCATGTGATAAGACACCAAAATTGCATGCATCACTTGACATCTCAGCAAGAACCAAGTGCATCTCATAGCTCAGTTTGGGTAGCGCATGTCATCTTAGTTCTTGAAATGAACTCAAATGCACTATTGGATTAATAATAATTAGAAAAAAAAAAAAAGAGAGGACATGGAAGCAGTGACATGCCTCCATAAGCTTCTACTAATTAAGTTCCAGTAGTGTGTTGCATCCCTTGCTCCTCCTGCCCATAATGATAGAAACTAGGAGGAAGTATACTTTTGTTTCTGAAACTTTTGCTTAAAATTTATTTTGGCTTTCAAACTTTTTAGTTGTTATATTTTAATTCTATTAAATTAGTTAAAATTAATTAAATAAATCATATTTCATTCTCAGGCAAAAATAAAGATTAAATCATAAATCAAAAGTTTAAGAATCATAATAAGTTTTGAATGAAAATTTAAAAATTAAAAGTATGTTTTAGCCAAGTAACTTTCAAGCACACACAACTGCATTGTGTGGGTGGTACAACAAAAATGAGTGCAAATATATTATGGAGATTTTGGCTGACGGAATATGGAAAAAATCCAACCATCTGAGGATGGCTTAGGATGCAGAGGAGGAGGCTATTTGCGTTTAAATAAGACGAGGAGCCGCCAATTAAGACCAACCCTTATTTAGAACCAAATCAAATTTTATATAGGTTTGTTAATTGGTCATGATCAATCCCTAACTGAACCAAATTTTATATAGATTTGTCAATCATGACCAATCCTAACCGAGCCAAATTTTATATAGATTCGTCAATCATTACCACCGCACCAAACCAAATGTTTATAGTTTTTCTTCGTAATTAAAATCCCACACAAGGCAGCATAAGAGTACCATGATCCAATTTTATGTCAAGATTTAAATTTTGAACTGTTATAAGAGTAGGCTCAAGCCAGGATAGAAAAAAATAATTAAAAGTTCTATCTTATTTTATTTTATTTTTGAATTTTGATTAGATATTTTTGAAAAGGATAACAGAGGATTTGTATAAAAATTCAAAACTTTTCAAACATGCTACCTATTTGTGACTAAATAAATATTGGTATGTGGTAGAAATAATATTAGCATAGGCTCGGTTTATGGCTCATATGAAATTGAACACACCATATTAGAAGCTTAGATCATAACTGTTTAGAGTGTTTCTGATTGAATTTGATTTCAATTTGGATCTTTAGCATGCTAAAGGTGCTAGGCCTTCAACGAGAGTATATGTGAGAGTTTGTACTCGTTTATATTTAATCTGATAGTAGTCCTACATTAAGAATATCTTAGATTCTTATGTAGGGTTAATATATTCAAATAAAACTTTTGAACTTTTTTTTTGTTTGGATGGGATACTGCTGAATACAAATAGTATTGGAAGAGGATTCTTTGTAGCCTTCCCATTGAGCATTTGTCACTGTGGAGTTTCTACAAGTCATAAAAATAGTCAAGGATGTGATAGACATGTGCTTGAACAAAAGCAAACTCCAAGTCAAGGTAAAGAAAATGGCAACGGTCTGATAACGCTTACTTTATGCCCGCCACAGGCTTCTTCCTCGTAGAAACATTTTAGAAGGACGGAATTTTATAAGGTGGGAGACATATATTGACACTATTGACACAATGTCATAAACATTAGTCGCTTAAGTTGACTCGAGGACACCTAACTATTTTTGGAAGTGAATGCTCTCCTTGCACTTGGGGTTTTCATATTCCCTCCTTTCCATGCAACCAAGCACAACCTATCAACATGGTCATCTACCATCTTATTACTTGGGAAACAACCTAGCTTAACTAGGATTTCAGCATTTATGCAGCGTATGTTGGTATTTCCCACGCTACACGGATTCTTCATACTCAAGTCTTTTTATTAAGGAAGATTCTTCACTGTTATATGTTGGCTCCGACGAGATTGCTATGGTCATTCTCCAATCAACTCTCTGCTCTTGAACGTCTGATCTACCCTACGGGATGTCTACAGATTCTAGATCTGTCATGTTTATTAGAAAGTCAACTCGCGGCCGACTGAATGATGACCTATGTGGTTCATCTTTTTGATTTTTGATTTTGAAACAGAAAGATCCATGTTCTATTGTACTTAAAAAGCTTTATTTTTTAATTTATCAGGGCTGACTCATGTGATATCCATATGTACCAAAAAAAAAAAAAAAAATTAGAACCTCATATCATGTTGCAATTATTTTCTATGTAAAGAGAGGTAGCTTGGGCAGCTACTTGGTTGTAATTATGGCCACCCTAAGTGGGTAACAATCATAGCAGGGAACAAACAATCATGTGCCATATAAGAACTCTCATCCATTTGGGGCAACTGCAATAACAATCAATAGCAACCTTTCCTTCATGTCACCTAGCCCGTCATATTTCATTGTCATAATTAAAATATATTTTTTTGATAAAAATATACTTTTGATCCTTAAATTTACTCAAAATTTATTTTCATTCTCAAATTTCTCTGATTACAATTTAGCCCTTTATATTTTAAAAATATTACATTTTTAACATTCTTTTGAAAAAAATAATTAAAATTGATGTAATAAATGATGTGTCACCACCTTTCAATAAGCTTGTGCGACGTGCTAAATATTTCATCAAAAATTAATATTTTAAAAATATAAAGATTAAATTATAATTAAAAATTTAAGAATTAAAGTATATTTTATTCTATATTGTTTTTTATATTTTATTTATTTTCTTTAAATATATAGTTGAGTCCCATCTATATAAAATATAACCTAATCCCTCATGTCACCTCATAAAGCGTTGCACCTACTCTCTAAAATGTTCAAAGGATAGGCCTCCACCACCTCCACACCTTAAAAGTCCCAAGCAGTACCATGTCACAATGGTTGCAAGAAACAATGGCCCTACCACTCAAATTTATATGAATCCCTCCAAAGTAATGACAGGAGCAAACCATCTTGATTGGTGTGAATGGATTGATTCAACACCTTCTCCACATCCAACAGCGTCCAAATCCATCACGTCCTAGCACGCTGAAAGTAACATGCAAGGCTACACTTCTTCAAAGATGGTGACATGGAGGCCCTTCTCCACCACCCACTGTGCTCCCAATTTGGTGGTCTACGTGGACCCATTTGGATGGACTCTAGTGGATGCACTTCAACTAAATTGATGCGGCTCTCCCTCTTTCTCTCTGTGAAGTCAACTGCCACCAATATTCCTTAAACTAAAGGTGATAGCAGGTATTAAAGCTGTTGATTGTTCTATTCTCCTGGCCAGAACCGTTAGATCCTGATCGGATGGCAGGGACTTCACGCCGTGCTCCCCTTATCTTGAGAGCTTCTATCCGACATTCCATTCAGGGACTGGAATATAAAAGCCGTTATTTCTCTCTATACTAACCCTATGTTTGGATGAAGAGAAAACTAGGAAAAAAAGAAAATTAGGAGAGAAAATAGAAGAGAAAATAAAATTTATCTTGTTTGGATGGAGAGAAAAGTCGGAAGGAAAGAAAACTAGAAGAAAAATAGAGGGAAAAAAATGATGGGCCCTACATAAAAGTTTTCTCTCCGAAACCGGAGAGATTTCATAGAGAAAACTCAAAAGTGCTTTTCATTTTTTTTATTCCAATATTGACCCTTCCAAAAAATAACCGCATTTTTTGATTATCTATAATAAAGATATTATTGTCATTGTAAATTATCAACTTTTTCTTCTCTCTATTTTCTCCCACTCATCCAAACAGAAAGAAAGAAAATATTTTCTCTTCAATTTTCTTTCCTCCCACTTTTTTCTCTCTAAGTTTTCTTTCCTCCCACTTTTCTCTCTATCCAAAAGAAAGCTCTGGTCCAACACATTCGATCCAGACCGTCCAAACTTTGTTTATGAGTTGGTACGGGGCCGTTTTTGCAGCAATAATGGTTTATTTAAGCAGGGAGCATGGCAAGTGGTTGTGTTGGGGCGGTGGCAGAGCGAGGAACAAGGTCGGATTATATATATATATTTTTATTTAATGAGAGCCAAGAAATGATTTTTTTTTATTTAAATTATATTTTTGTTAGTAAGTTATTAAAGTATTATATAAATAACAGACAATCAATTCTAAAATATCATATTGAATTAAATAATAAATTTATATAGTGCATAAATTTTGATAAAATATGAAACTATTTTTTTTTTGTAATTTAGGTAAGCATAATATTAATATACCATTTCTATTATATATTATAATGCTTGAATTTTCTTGAGAAACTGTTTTTAAGAAAATAAAAATACTTTTTAGTACCTTAACAGTTGGTATAGGCAACAAAAAAATAATAAGAATAAAAAAACTATTTTATTAATGAACTAGGACTCATAAGACAATCTCTCAATAAGCTAACCACATATTGCTACAACCTTGGAATGCTTCCAGATGCTCTTACAAATAATACCTAAACATCCATATTTATAGATTAAGAAAAAACTCAAATATGGTAGGAAATAAATTCCTATACCAACATAAATAAGGATTTCTTAATAACTAAGCAAAAAAGTCTTAATCAAATAAGGACTTGTACTAGGATTCCAAACTTGATTTAATTTTCAATAGTCTCCTTTAAACCAAGCTCTTCAAACTTCATCATGCCCTTTTATTTTATCATCTCACAAATGTAATGATACTTGATGACAATATCTTTGTTGCAACCATGAAACACTGAATTTTGCTTATAGCCCTTTGCTACCAATCTTATTTTGAAGTGATTCATCTCTTCATTTGGCTTATACTTTATCTTGTACACTCACTTAGCATTAATAGACTTCTTGTCTCTTAAAAGAGTAGTAAGCTCCTAAGTGTTTTCTTCTACTAATCATTGCTAGTAGCCTCCTTATATGATAATGGATCAGAGTCCATAAATAAAGCAAAATGTGATGCATCATCATCATCATCAATGTGTCGTCATTCCTACCAATCACATAATCTTGCAAGCGAGCATGCAAACGATGTTGTCAATATGGACAATTGGAAGATTCTATAGGAGTAGGTGACAACATCTCATTTAAACCTATATTTCTCTACCTAATAGTTGGCACAAGTAAAAATTTCTTTTCTTCAACTATCCAATTCCAAACATCATCCTCATCAAAAGTCACGTATCGATTGATAATTATTTTTTTAGTCTTTGAATTATGTAACTTATAACTCTTTATCTCATTACTTAGCCAATAAAAATAAGCTTTTTACTTCGTCATCTAGCTTCTTCCTTAATTCATCATGCACATATGCATAGGTAATATAAGCAAACACCTTCAAATGTTCAATATTAAACTTTATTTGATTCCAAACTTCTCGAATGGTCTTGTCATGAACATTTCTTGTAAGATATCTATTTAAGACATAAATGGGACAAACAATTGCTTCCACCTAAAAACTTTTGAAATGATTCTTACTATGCATCATACATCTGACCATAACTATAGCAGTTCTAGTTTTTCTCTCAGTCATTCTATTTTGTTAAGGAGTATACCTAGTAATTAATTGATGCTTAATGCTATGCTTCTTCAAGTTATCATTACAAGTAGTATACTTAGTATCCCTATCAGTTCTCAAAACTTTAGTAGAATATCTATTTTGCTTTTCAACATATACCATAAAACTTTTAAGCGTAGCCCAAACTTTAGATTATGTTTTAGAAAATAAATCCATGTCTTTCTATTGAAATCATCAATGAAAGTAATAAAGTATCTGCTACCTCCATTTGAAAAAAACTCTATTGAGCACAAGTTAGAATGAATGAATTCAAGTGGTCTTCGGGCCCTTCAAGATTGTCTTTTAGGAAAGACTTTTGCGTGCTTCTTCGCCATAATATAAGTCTCGCAAACTTTATTAGATACATTGATTATTGGCAAGCCTAAAGCTCATTTTTTATTTGAAAAAAAAAATGATGCTTCCAAAATTTAAATGCCTAAGGTGCATAAGTCATAGCCAGTTATTATCAGCTATCATAAAACTGTAGCGAAAATGATTGTCATAATTAATAGTTAATGAAAATAAATGATTATTTATCATCTTTACCTTTGCTATTAACCCTTTTTTCTTATCCATGATAGTGCAGCCACATTTATTCGAATGCAAGTCATACCCTTTCTCTACAAGCTGCCTCATACTCAAGAGATTCTAACAGATATTAGGAGCATATAACACCTCAGAAATATAATTAAGAGAGCCATCCTTCAATCTAATACCAACCTTTCCTTTTTCATAAACTGGTAACTTTGTCTTATCTCTAAGTTTCACAATAGTGCGAAAAGACTCATACAAATCAGAGAATATATTCTTCTTGCCATTCAGATCATTACTGCATACGAATTCAGTAACCATTGATTGTCATCTTCATTAGTTATTGTATGATTAGCTAACAACAAAGCTTCTTTATTATCATCATCATTTTAAACAACTTTAGCTTGATTCTTTGATTATTATATCTCTTAGTAGTACATTCATGCCGATAGTGATCATACTTTTATGGTTATGGTACTAATATGAGATTTACACTCAGACTAATAATATCCATACTTTTACTCTTGTAGTATTGAATACTAGATTGATTTTTGTTTTGAGTTTGGTATTCATCTTGTCTTTAACTAGATTTATTCCGTTCTCCTCTACCTTTATAATTCTAACCTCTTTGATTTAATTTTTTCTTATTTGATGACTTTCCTTCTTGCTTCAAATTTACTCAAGCTTTCAATATGCTTAACTGCAATAGCTACTTTTTTTATTTAGATGCTGCTCATGTGCCTCTAATGAGCCTTGGAGCTCATCAATTTTTATGGATTTGGTATATCTAATTTTTTTAATAGCAGTCATCACATATTTAAATCGCTGAGTCAAGGTTTGAATAATTTTTTTTTTATGACATTCTCATCTTAGATATCTTTTCCATTGGCTTTCATATATTAACAAGTTTCTAAACTCTTGTAAAATAATTAATAATGCTCTTATTTTCTTTTGTTTGAAGAAGCTCAAATTGTCTCCTTAATGCTTGTAGCCGTATCTTTTAACCCTTTTTGTACCTTGATAATTATAAGATATAACCAGAATATCCCAAGCTTCTTTTGTCATCCTTACATGAATAATCTTTTGAAAATTAGATAATTTCATACTTTATACTTATGCTCTTTAAGTAACTTAGATGATAAATTTATTTCATAAAATTTTTAAAACTAAGATGATGCATCATAAATAGAGGAAAAGTATTGTAGCACTAATTTGTAAAAATAAAGAAGATATTTAAAATTACTCTAACTATCATGGTATTAGACTTATGAGTCATATTATGAGATTTTAGAAGACGATAATTGAGCATAAGTTGAGATGCATTACTAAAATATCAGATAATCAATTTATTTTTATGCTAAAAAGATTGACTATAAAAGTTATTTTTCTTCTTGTGAGGTTTATCAAAAAGTATAGAGAAAAGATATAAGATTTTCGTAAGTATTTATTGATTGAGAAAAGTACATGATAAAGATCCTGAAAAGATCTTATGGTCACTATTAGTAAAAAAAAAGGAATATCAATTGGATATATTATTATAATAAAAGATATATATATAATAGAGTAGCTACTAATGTAAAAACTTCTATTGATAATACATGTGAATTTCTTATTGTAGTAGTTTACATTAAGAAACTATTTTTAGTCCTAACTTATATATTAACATATTATATAATTGGACTATTAAGTAAAAGCTTAAAATACATAAGACTAAAATATCATTTATATCAATCAATGGAGGATGAAAAGAGGTAGTTTTTCCTTGCTTGCCCTTTATCGAAAAAAATGCCACCTTAAAGATGTTGCTCTTGACATCTTCTATCATATCCTTATTTATAATAAGAGGAATGATGCTCCTAGCTTAGCTTTCCCTCATCCCTAATCCCTATATGAAACTTCATCTTCTTTCCCTCTTAGAGTAAGGTGCATCGACATTTGCTATATGTCTATGAGATAATAATGTGCTCGCTATCATCAGTGGTCCACCATTGGCTACCTCATGTAAGTCTTCTACCTAGAGACCTCCAAAATTAGCTACAAGATGAAACTATGATATAATCTCTAAGTTCCTCCACCTAATGATCTCTACACCCACACTTTACCCATTATGTTAGTCGAAACTATGCCAATGCAGCTTTCCCTAAGGTGACTCAATCTTTTCAAGCAGTAAACAAGCCTTCTTTATCACTAAGAATTTAGTGAGTGACTTGATATGGCACATTAGGAAACATTAACTTTTAGTTTGATGCAATGCCTTGAAGAAATTTAAAATTGAACCCTTTTATCCTGTTTCAGCCCATCCATGTATGACAAAATTGATAGGGGAACACAAATTAACTTTTAGTTTAACCATAGTTACAACTATACTATCCTCTAGCTATAAAATATTTTAATCTAAAATACTAATATGATGCTCTCTCATGAGTTAGATCTATATTCCACATGATAGATTAGTTTTGCTTAAGAATCTCTCCATGATTAAAGTACTTCTGCTCCTATTTTTTAACCTTTTTTTCGAGACTTAAGCATGACAAGGAAGTCAATAAAAATAATATTTAAAGGATTATTTGAAGATTTTAAGGACCAATGTTAGATAGACATTTAAAAATGGTTTTCTCATCGTTAATCCCTATCTAAACCTACTCCTATATCTCTCTCTTTTCATGGGCAAGGAATCCCCTTCATCAAATCAGCATTATACTTCTTCTTTTTTTTTTTTACTGATTTGTTAGATCTTTTCAATAAATAGTAACATTAACAGATATTTTAGATTTTTAAAATACTAGCATATGAAAGAACTTTTAGGTGACTGAATTATTATATATTTAAAGAATTTGGTTATAAATTTTTATAACCACGAGCTTTTATACTTAAACCATTACAAAATACCATTTAAGTTAAAAATATGTTTTTTGCTTTTTAACTTTTACTCAAAATTTATTTTAATTCTTAAACTTTTTGTTCTAGCAATTTATTTTTTTATATTTAAAAAATATTATATTTTAACATTTTCTTATATAAAATTAGATAAAATTAATAGAATAAGTAATGTATTAAATATGAGCAAATATGCTATTAATTGTCTTCCATGATAAGTCACTGAGAACTCAAGTGAGTCTCTATATTTGTATGATATGACCTTTCAATTATTTATTTAATTTTAATTTGATATAATTTTTAAAAAATATAATATTTTTAAAATATGAAAGTTTAAGCTAACAATAGGACAAAATGAATTTTGGCTGAGGGTTTGAAGACCAAAATTATATTTTTATTTTTTTTAACATTTTTTTGGTGAAGCTGTTTTTTTTTTAAAAAAAAAGACCGTCCGATAATTGTTTGGTCATTGGCGAATCGCCCACTCCTCAACGACAAGAATATTCCACCAACACGACCCATCTTACGTCACGTTATTTTCTCGGGTAGATTAAAAAAAAAAAAACCTGCTCCAATTACCGAGAAATTCCAACCTTCACGGCTGCTGCAGATGGCTATGTCTTGCACGGCGGGCGCATTCTGACCGTCCGATCGCTGATCCCTACGTCATTCCTACGGTTCGCTTCCCGTCGTATGGAAGAAGTTTGTTGGCAACGGTTGGTTAATCGATTAATTATTTAATTTTGTGGTGGGTCCAGATAAGGAGACCTTGTCGGGAGCCTGCCGCGGTCGTGGGGTGTGACCGAAATTAATTAATCGCTGATGGTATGTTTGGACGGAAAAAAAGCCTGAAGGAAAGAAAATCGGGAAGAGAGAAAAATAAAAAAAATTAAAAAAAATTTTTTTCTTTCTATTTGGATGGATGAAAAAAAAAATAGAAAGAAAAGAAAATAAATAATTTATAATAATAATATTTTTATTATAAATAATTAAAAATGCATCGATTGTTTTTTTTTGAAAGGATCAATATTGGAATGAAAAAAAAAAAAGCACTTTTGAGTTTTCTCTCCAAATCTTTTCAGTTTCGGAGAGACAACTTTTATGGGGGCCATCATTTTTTTTTCTTTATTTTCATCTAATTTTCTTTCCTCTCTACTTTTCTCTCCATCCAAACAAGATAAATTCCATTTCTCTCCTGTTTTCCCTCCTAATTTTCTTTCCTCCCTAGTTTTCTCTCCATCCAAACAGAGGGTGAAAGCAACTCAATGTGTATTTCGGCGGGCGGTGAGAAATTGAGAAAAGTTTCTCAGAAATTTTAGGCCGCTTTGGTTTATAATCCAAAAAAATATTTTTAAAAATATAAATTATATTTAAAATTTTAAATTATATTTTATTAATTTTTAGTATTTAAAAATATATTTAGTTGATATTTTTAAAAATTATTTTTTAAAAAATAGCAACGAATCAAAAAAAATCATGAAAAAAAAAAAAAGAAGATGAATTCATAATTTTTTTAAAAAATATTGCTTCGATATTTTTTAAATTTTTTTAATTTTTAAAATTATTTTAAATTTTATTTTAAAAATAATTTAATTAAATATATTTTTATGCTATGAATTAGACATTTTGCTTTTAAAAATAAAAAATTTAATTCAAATCAACTGCCAAACGATTTTTTAGTTTTCTTTGGACCACCTAAAGACTTGGGATTTGTTGTTAGCTTTTCGGCCTCTAAGGCTTGGACCAATGCGAAAGCTTCATGTCTTTTTCCCTTGACCCTTTCAATTAACCCTTCCATTTGATTTGTTTGTTGCTTGTATTTGTTATTTAGTTTGACCAGCAAATATGGAGACCCTGACCTTTGAGAAGACTTTGAACTTTGAAGATAAATATTTCTAGAAAGATGAAAAATGTCATATCCCTTTTTTCTTTTCTTTTTTTTGGTACAAACGGGCGATCACACTAGCCTAGTGCGAGTCAGCCCAGAAAGATCCGAATACAAAATTTACTGTAATAAAGAAGGGCAGGGATCGCTCGGCTTCCAGATCCACGAACCAGCATATTGGGCCACAAAAGATTACCCAGTCCGCCACCGAATTGGCTTCTCGATAAATGTGGCGAATATGAGCACAGTCAGCCTCATGCAGGATAGACCGAATGTCCATAAGCATCGGATTAGCAGGGCCAGAATGGTAATTCTCCTTCTGTAGTCAGGAAATAATCGACATGGAATCACCCTCAATGAATAACCTCTGAGCCTGAAGAGTCCTAACGACATAAGAAATGCCCATCCAGGCCGCATAAAGCTCTGACATCAGGACAGAGGAGTCAATAGTACCAAAACCATCCGCTCCCAGCAACTCACCCTGAGGGCCACGAATGACGAAAGCAGAACCAGCAGCTCTGCCATGGATACACCCATTAAAGTTGATTTTGACGAATCCTGGAGGAGGGGGATCCCAGGAGATGAACACCGTATGCCGGTTCGCTGCCGTAGCAGCATGGGATCCCCATAGGCTAGAGACGTCAGAACCAACCCGGGCACAGTCCGCGACCAAAGATCTGATTTTCCTCATAATCCTGAGGGAAGACATAAGATCATCCGTGAAAATAATCTGGTTTCTCGATAACCAGATATGATAAGCCGTGGCAACCCAAAGGCTACACCTTTGCAGAGAAGCTCTGCGAATATCCAGGAAGAAAGAAGAGCAAGGTGAACCCAGATCGTCCATCCTGACAGAATAACCCACCAGATGCCAGATCTGTCTCGCCCTGAGGCAAATAAAGATAGCATGCTCAGAGGAAGGACAACACAGCTGGATCGATAGACCCCTCCGAGAGAGAAGAAGACAGGTAGGGAGACAATCCCACAGAAGCTTCCAAATAAATAGCTGCACTCTGGGGAGAGTGTGAAGCTTCCAAATCCAAGCAGCATCCATCGAATGCTGGAACCCGGCCTGAAAATCATCATCAAATCCCTGGTAGGAGCCCTAGAGAGACAGGATCTCTGCCAAAGCCTGGAGTCAGATGAATGACCAGGGATAAGGGGCATCGCGAGAATACGCCTAGAAAGCTCCAGCCCAAAGAAACGGGTCACCGAGGGGATATGCTAGGCAGGGGGTTCAGAAGAAATCAAATCCTTAACCCTTAAACTGGAAGGGATATCAATACTGATAAAAGAGGGCCATCGAGAGAGAGGAAGCTCAGAAAATCAGATGTCCTGAATAACATCGATCGATGATCCATCTCCAATCATCCAAGAAACATTACCCCTGATAGACTGTCCAAACCGACAGACTTCCTTCCAAAATGAGGAGCAACCTCGAGGTGGCCTGATATGTAAGTCCGGCGTCCAGGCACCATACCTAGCACACATCAGGATACTCCAAAGGCAATGCGGCTCCAGGAGGAATATAGAAGCATGTCTGGCAAGAAGGGCATCCCTTCTAACAATCAGAGACTGGATCTCAAGCCCGCCATCTTGGATAGGCATGCAGATCGTATCCCAGGATAAAAGATGAGTACCATGACCTTCTTGCATAGAAGCCCATAGAAAATCACGGAAACATCTCTCAATCCTCTTCAGGCAAGTAATAGGAATAACAGAATTAGACAGAAGGTACAGGGGAAGAGAGGAGAGAACCGAGCGGATAATGATAATTCTAGCCATCATCGAAAGGCCAGTAACCTGCCACCCCTCCAAACGCTGATGAACCCTCCTCTCAAGCTCATAGTAGTCAGAGCAACGGGGATGTCTCCCTGTGATAGGAATCCCCAAATACATAAACCTGTCAGCCTGAGTAGAAATACCCGATAAAGTAATAATGGCTTTCCTGATAGATCTAGGAGTCTTCGGGCTAAAATATATAGAGGACTTAAGAAAATTAACCTTCTGACCTGAAGCCTGACAATATCGCTGAATAATAAAATAGAAAGACGCCGCATTGTCATATCCCTTTGATTTGCCATCATTGGTGTACGTTAAGATGAACACTACAACACGTTTGTTATCATGAAAAATCTAAGATCATTAAACATGTATATCTAACGCATAATTTAATGGATGATTTTTAGAACATCGAGAATAAGATCATCTCAGATGTTTTAGTGATCAAAGATCAATATGATGTTCCTATTTGAGCTACAAAATACCCCTAAATATCCACACAAAAAGCTATAAAATAGCAAGAGATACTTAACTTTTGGAGAAAGATATAGATAGTTTACTATTATCTTATTATTGATAATAAATAGTCTTCACACGAATACCTAAGGTTTTTGAGAGTGGATAGCTCAGAACACAAATGACAATTAAATAAGCTTAGTGTACCACAAACTTATAAGTCCCAACCATAATTATTATGCTTTAATAGGACAGACTGGTCCAATTGGTGAACTCCTAATTAAGCTAATTCTTTAATCGAACTTGTTATATAATTAACCTGATTAAAACAGAATAGATCGATCATGAACTAACAATCTGATGTGAATTGATAAAATTGGATTACTTTTTTTAATGTCCTTTGAAGTTACTTTTTAATCCATATAATTTAATGATTAATGTTATTTTTAGGGATTTTTTTAATCTTTTAAACTTAAATATCTCTTTCCTTCTTATTTAGACTATTTAACTCTTACATTTATGTGAAACTCCAGATTCACCATATCTATCGAGAAGCAAACTCGGCGGCCAACTGGGTGGCTGCTTCTGTGTCTCATCATTCAGGTTTTTTGAGTTGGAGGCAGGGTGATCCCTATCCTTTGTTTCTTCAGCAGATTTTGTACTCTGATATTTATGGGTTAACTCGTACGCGTGTTGTATGATCACCCGTTTGTAACTAAAAAAAAAAAGAATTCCAATAATTTTTTTAAAAAAATTAAGATTAATTTAAAATACTAATATAAATATTATATTATAATTTAATGATATTGATTTTAAGGATTTAAATTTTAAAATGATCAAATTAGTTAAATTTTAGAAAGAAATTATTTTTATTTATCATTACAGTTTATATATGTATATTTTAATCATTCATTCATGCTACGGTTTGATCATGCATCTATTAGTGGAATCATTGAGCCATTAATTCAGTATTTGATCGTTGTGATAATTATGTTCCTAGCATATAAAATGATCAGTACCATCAACTTCGGACTTGAGTACCAAGATGGAGAGGATTGCCAAGATGGAGAGGATAAAAAAAAATCAACCATTAAGGCATTTGATAGCAGATAATCTATCTAGATTATCAATAATTTAAAAGGGACCCATCATATAACTGTGTTTGATACATATTTTGAATGACAATCTATCTTATAGTGAATAGCGATAATCCGAATTACTAATAATGAGTTAATTCATATTACCATAGAAAAGGATGATTATTCATATTATCAGAGATATGGTAATCTTATAAATTATATTTTGATAAGATTGTCCTTTTCTTTCTTGATCGTTTTCTACTCACATTCTCTTGTACCAATCTCATTAGGAATCTTTGTATCAAAGGTCTCGAGCTACACCATCATTCTCATGAAATTGGGTCATAGATCTCCATGACCTAGTGGTTCTATGGCATACCGTAAAATTTTTGGCCTTCTTCGTTTTCATTCAGAATTGCTGACATAAAATGCAAAAATTTAACGAATGGGTCCAACATCCATCAAATAATGAGTTAATAAATAGGTCCAGGAGCCCGCACATACCGTCCAACATCCATCAACAAATTGAGTAGCCTTTGGGCAAACAATTATTGTTCATAGGAGTTGGTAACTCAGTACGTGAATAAATAATATTAAATAATATTTCCGAATGGTAATCTACATCGCACGTAGTAATCTATGAGGGCTTTAAAAAGAGAAACCACGATATATACTCTCCGCGGGGCACCATAACGCTCCTCACGCAGCCACGCTCCTCCCCTCGCTGAAGCGCCGGAGGACAACCCGATCCTCCTTCCTTCCTCTCGGCACCTCCTTCCTTCCTTCCTCGCGCGTGCCGAGAGAGCGCTCCCCATTCCCCCTCTCCGTTGCCATGGCCGCCGTCTCCGAGGGCGGCGGCGCCTCCCCCTCCTCCGCGGCCTCCTTCCGTACCTTCCGGGCGCTGGTTGACAGCGCCGAGCGGAAGTTCGCCCGCGTTCGCGACCTCCCGCCCCACAGCCGTGGGCCGCACCTCCTCCACTACTACCGCAAGGTCTTCACGGCCTACACCCGCCTCTGGCGATTCCAGCAGGAGCGCCGGCGCGAGCTCGTCAGTGCCGGCCTTCGCCGGTGGGAGATCGGCGAGATCGCCTCCCGGATCGGCCAGCTCTACTACACCCAGTACATGCGAACCAGCGAGGTTCGGTACCTCCTCGAGGCGTACGTCTTCTACGAGGCGATTCTGAACCGGGGGTACTTCGAGGCCGGCAAGGGGCCGTCGGCCTCGTCATCGTCGGCGAGGCCCGATCTGGGACTGAGGTACAAGGAGCTCAGGTTCCACGCGAGGTTCTTGACCGTGGCCATGCTGCTAAACCGGACGGATGCGGTGAAGCACCTCGCAGAAAGGTTTAGGGCTCTGGTGGAGGAGTCGAAGGCGGCTTACCCGGTACGCCCAATTTGGCTCTTTTATCTTAATTAGCCATCAAATTTTGTTTTTTGTAATTCATACTGGGTTCAACTTATTTTAGCTGTCTGTATGACTATTTTCCTGGGGGAAAATGTCCTCTTTCTCTTTTTTAAAACAGTTTTTGGTTTCATGGATTAGATGCTTGGATTAGCAGATTGATACTTGTGGTTACAGATAAAGAAGCTCAGAGTATAGTAAAACATGGAAAAATTATCTTACCAATATTTTAATTTTCCTTTTTTCAGGGTAAGAAACTAGTGGGATATTATAGTGATGGCATGCTGTTTGGTGGACTGAATTGGTCACCTATCCACTCTTAGGCATTTTTTATGTTATGTTCTTTAATTTATTTCGGAATTCCAGTCTTCTGCAAAAAAAGTATAGATATCTTCTGTATTTTGAGCACCCAGAAATTATCAGATTTACTTTTTTCAAAAAAATTGATTTTTTGGCTGCTGATTATTCAAGCATGCCTCAGTCTGAAGATTCAGTTTAGCTGATCAAAAATATCTGCTTGGTGAAACTGCTATGGTCGTGCCTTGAATGAAGATGACAAGTGATAATATGAAAGAACGTAGGTTGTTCAGGTTTATGTTTTGTATTAGACTCTTAGTTATATTCAAGGTTAGCTGGACCATTCCGAACTGGATGGTTTCGGGTGAATCGAACCGAACTGGTCAGCATCGAAAAAGTTCAATCTTTTTGTTTGGTACAGGAGATGAATTGTCCATATTGACCCCATACCAATATACTTAACTGAACGGCACTGCCTGGTTTAGCCTAGTTTGACGTAGTCAATAAGTTGAAGCCTTTGAATCCATCTGATCAGCATGCCATCAGTTCGGTATTGCATGCTGTTTAGCATTTGTTCTCGGTATGTGAACCTTAGTTGTGTCTGAAAAGATTATCTGATTCTTAATGCTGAGGGTTCTTTGCTCATGCAGATGGAGGGGCTTTATATGAGTTGTCCATTCCATCGGAGTTTATGTAATAAACTTGTGGGTAGGTGGAGACATGGAGTGGGATGACCATTGGCCACTTCCTATTAGAGGATTGGGACTTCCAATGAGCAGCCACTTATATGCTTGCTCCCTTCTATATGTTATGCTAATCATATATGTGGGTTTCTCTTTTTTTTCGGGTTTTTTTTTTTGTGTGTGTGTGTGGGGAGGGGGGGAGGGCTCATGGGGGAGCGTTGGTGTGATGGAACTCTCAAGCTTCTCCTTGCTCAATCCTTAATGTGATGGTGTTCCATCTTTAAGTGACATTGGCGGACCAAGATACTTGTCCTCATCCATCTTGAACTGTTCAATTCAAAAGAGGCCCTTTGAAAGATCTAATCTATCTCTGTCTACTTCTTTATCTCAATTGCATTTGATGAAGCCTACCTTTTATGCTCTTTTTCATCAAGGGACAGATGTTTACGAGCTAATGACCTATATATTGCATTTCAATTGGTGGAAGGTGAACATAAAAGCCTTCATGAAGATGGTTCCAAATAGACCGCAAGCATGGCAATCTTTTGGATGTTATCTTCCTTGGCAAATTTAATGCTCTCTATCCATGACAGATTCCTGTTTATTTAGTTCACTACATGTTGATATCCTCCATGAGTTGTAGATCAAACTAGCAATTATGTTCTAGTCTTGTTATCCCAAAGCCTCTAATCATGATTTGACTGAATAACATGGAGTTCTGCACAAATGATTCACTAGAGTAGGATTATGTTTCTGCTGTCATTGAGCAGGAAACAAGCTTTGTTTAAAAGATTTGCTAGACAAGTCTCCCTTAATGACAAAACTTTTCTTATTCTTTTCTGCATTGTCGCTGATAGCTTCACCATGATTCATTACTATTTTTCTTTGCAGTAAGTCTTTCATCATTATGAGCACATAGGTACAGTGCCGTACTTTGAATGCTTTGCTTTGTTACAATATTTATGATTCTGGGCAAGTTCTGTAAATTACACCATGCCAAGTACAAAATTGTGATGCTTCTATTCATGTGTAAGAACTCTTTTCATGGGCATGCCATATGTCTTTTGCTACTTTTTTGTCCATTGTATTTGCATTAAGCTGATCATATTTGCAGATGCTATCTAAAGCCACTGTTCTTAAACTTTGATGTTATCTCTTCATTTTTTATAGAGTTTCTTGTCATGTATATGCACAAAATATCCACGTTATCCTTTATGTGGTCAAATCGGGAAACCTCAGTGTGCTTTAATTGGAACAATGCCCAACCAAACCTTTTGCTTTTTTTTTCTTTTTTTGCATGCACGAACACTTTAACCTAAATTATACTTATCAATTGCTTTGCGCCTTTTTGATATCTGCAATGACTTTTTTGGTTGCTCTTTGGTTGCTCAGGAGACTAAGTTCAAAGAATGGAAAGTAGTACTGCAAGAAATTGTCAGGTTTTTGAAAGCTGATACATCATTTACAAACACCAGGCCTTTGAGATGCAGTGTACTGTTTGATTCTCATGCAACTTCCATTCCATATATTGCACGATTTCATGCCAATAGGGTATTGAGGCTCCAGGATGCTTTGCTCGCAAGCCATCGTCATAATGAGGTTTGTTGATTTACATTTTTTTTCCTTTTTCTTTGTTTTTCCCTGGATTACTTGCTATTTTAAGAATGGACACAGATCTGTTTGACATTTTGGACCTTTGAGGTTCACAAACACCATGGATCACTTGATGACTTATAAAACATTATTTAAGGTCATAGTAAGGTTACTTTGTCCTCAGTCTTGGTCATGTTATCCTCACTTTCAGGTCAAGTTCACAGAGCTTACTCTGGACACTTTCAGAATGCTTCAATGTTTGGAATGGGAACCCAGTGGATCCTTCTACCAGACTCCTGCAAAAGAGCCAACTAGTAACGGTGCCTTTAGTGATCAGAGTGGAGCCTCTGGACTGATTGATATTAACCTGGCTGCAGATATGACAGATCCAAGTCTGCCACCAAATCCAAGGAAGGCTATTGTTTACCATCCTTCTGTCTCTCATTTGATTGCGGTGAGCACTAAAGCTCCGGTAATTATTTTTCTTCTTTCCTAGTTTTAGTTCGTTGGTTTTAATACAAAGTTACATTTGCTCTAGGATGCTGTATCATGGTAAGCTAAACTAAGAACATAAACTTCTTGGACTCAGATTAGATTCATGTTGGTTCTGAATCTACAGCTTTGATGATCTGAATGCTTACCAGAACATGACAATGATAACACGATATGGAACCGAAAAATTCTGCTAATTAACCAGGTGCAGAACTGATGATGAAATAGGCAAGACTGACACAGGTTATAGCTGTAGAAAGGCATTTAAGGAAAATGAAAATTATTTAAAAAGAGGAATATCAGGTCTGATGTTGTGTTACTCCAAAGTTGATTTTAATCCATTTAAAAATTATCACATGGCACCACTCACTTATCAAGGCTTTCACTCTAAATGCTGATATTTTATGGTGTGTTGGGATTTTTCATGTACATCTTGTGGTGGATGAGTGCATGCAGATTTCAAGAACATATGCACCTGTTTCACATGTACTGATGATGCCTTTGTACAATATAATATTTTTTCTTGAGGAAATCCATGACAGAACAGGAAAAAGAGGTAAATAAAATGGTTAAAGATATCTAAATTAGGAAAAATGGGAACAAAAAATATCTCCCAGTGTCTCTTTTAAGAAAAAACATGGTTCTTTCATGATCTTATTTGAGGCAGTAACAAGGCTGAAAGCTAGTGATGGTAGTCTACCTAACCGAGAGACACACTGAACTTTGAGGCAGTAACAAGGCCGAGCAGGTTGTGACACGCTGAAGTTAAATGTCAAGACTGCAGTTTGCCTGCATCCTAACCTGCGACTTGATGGTATAGATGTTCCTTATGGGTGAGATATCTCACCATATTGTAGAGCATCTTCCAGCTTCTTAGCATGCTTTCCTTGATTAGACTGATCTCTATCCATGGTATAATAGTATAACACTCTCCACCTCTTAAAACCATAGTGCAGTCTCAGCCGACTGAAACTGCTTCATCAGAAATTTGACACATTGCAAAGTTTTAAATATTGGTACTAAAATTCATATTTCTTTTCATCAGAGTGTTACGGTATTGGTATGGCTTCAGTATATTATGTACCGCAGCTGACATTTTCAAAAAAGAAAAAACTTAAGTACTGACTGTGGTAGGGTTGGTAAGTAATCACCAGAACACAAAGAAATGGACCAATACTGCAGATGCATACTGTTACTTTTGTTTCAGCATCCCGACACTCCTATTGGTGCTGATTTCATGCCAGAACAGTATGGTTTCAGCCGGACCATCCCATTTTGGTGGCTTTTGGAACCATGGCACATGGCCTTTAGTGTGGATATTGGAGAGAAGAGGAAGGATTTAATTGGTTTGGGGGGGGGAGGGGGTGTGTAAAATTTGGATTGCTTGGTAGTCTGTCAACAGGGCTTTTAGATCAATCACGGATCAGTGGCAGCTATTTGTTTGATGCTCCAACATAGCTTATGTGTTATATTTTATTGTATCTATTGCAACCATACATATACAAGCAATCATCTATGTGTTTATTGTATTTATGTATATGCCCATCTATGTATCTACAGTTTTTTTCTGGTGTTTAGGTGTACCTTATTTTAAATTATTACATGCAGTAATGTTTCTGGACTCTGATGAGGTCTATGATGTATCTGCAGGTGATTGCAACAATTTGTGAAGAGTTATCTTTGGATAACATTTTGCTATATATATATCAGCTTCAGGTTGCTCTTGGCTGCAATTACTACCTTTATCTGCTCGTCTGTTAGACCATCCCTTTTTGTGACTTGAATGCTGTCTTTGCAGGAAAGACTGACCAGAATACTGTTTTGCAAAAAGATATCTCTGGAAGTTTGTTGAACTTCGCAAAACCAAATCGTGTGTCACAGACTTCTCTTAAACAAGATAGTTCACCGCCTTATCCTCCTGTTGGAAATAAGCTGGATTCAGATTCCTCTTCGGGAGGCTATCTGTGCCTAGGTCCTGCAGGAAGTGGAGGTATTCTCCTGTTATGTCTGCATTAAATAAATTGACGTGCGTTGGAAACTCATCCTTGCTGATATATAATAAAAGCCATAGAACATGCATAAATGCAGCATTCTATGGGTGTTCCTAATGGCATTTTCTTGTATCAGGTCTCAACAACCTTTATCCTGAAGATTTGCTTCCATTCACACGGAAACCACTTTTCCTTGTCATTGACAGCAGCAATAGCCATGCATTCAAGGCAGGTTTGTCAAAACTTATTCCGCACTTACTGGTCGATTAATTTTGTTCAATAACGAGAAAGCAATTAAGGTTTGCATGTTATAGTTGACGAACATGTTATGAATATAGAGTTTCATGTCAATTGCTTCTCAAACTAAAATATGGAGGAATGCCTAAAGGTCACTTTGAGTGCTTGTTCTTGCTCTTGGGTAATATTGCTCCTTAGTGATTAAACCCTTTTCAGATTATAGACTTACGTTGATTGTGAAAGTAACCATGGATTAATGAGGTTACACCTTATTCTAGTTGAAACTTGAAACAGAGCTGAATCCTGAGGGTCCATTCTGATCCTTTTCATGCTTTCTTTTGACATAATGTTAAAAAATAGATGCTAAAAAGAAAGTTCTTGGGTTCATAAATTTGTTGCTTGATGATATGTGCTAAGCAATGGAATAATAAGTTGGCGTTATAATAAGACCTTGCTGGTATCACCATGACACCAGGTAACACTATTGGGAGGTTGTATACATCGGTCTGAACTGTTAGTAATGTCTCGAATTCAACAGACGAGCTGGTGATAGCTAGCGTGCTGGACCACTTCAATATACAAGGCAAACTGATCACCAGGAGGCATCTTCATGTGAGCCCATGTGAGATAAAGAGAATTGATTACCATCATTCCCAGGGTTCTGGGAACCAATTATTAGCATTTGATAGATTCTAACGTAACCAAATTCCCAGATATATAGCCCTTGAGATAATAGACCTAAATTCTGGGATAGATCTGGGAGAGACATGCGAAGGACAGGAAAACAAATAGATAAACCAGTCGCTCTTTTGATTGTTCTCAGTTAACACACCATGAAATGACCAAGATTTTATTGATGTTTATAACTTTCAGGAGGTTGCAGTTTGCAACAACAGGTTGAATGTACAGATGTCATAAATTATTTGGTTTATTTGTTCTCCAACCCCAGTCTTTGGGGTACATTTTTTCTTCATTCTTGGATTATTGTAATTCTTAAGAAACATCAGTCCTCAGTAGACTTAATCCTGGGGAGTTGCACTTCAGGAGTTATGGTCCTCGTAAAAGTATTTCAAATTTTCGAGAATGTGGTGACAAGTGGGGCATTTTTGCTCCATTTCCATTTCCACTACGACCATCACAAGGATTCAACACCTTGTTTAATTTTTTGACAAGAAAAAGAAAGGTTTTACATTACTTGGTCTCTGTGAGTGCAAAGTGTGGCATAACTGACCCACTTGACATGAGAGAATCTTTTTCTGGAAGGTTGAATATTTGGATTTTTGATTAAAAATTGGGGGTATTGAATTGTTGTAGATCAAGGATTTCAAACTTTTGACTGAAAATCAAGGATTTTGAATTTTGATAGGAAACTGCAGGCCTGAGGCTTTAAGAGGGACTAAGAATTTTGAACTGTGGTTGAATGCGGAGGCTTTTGAACTTTGGTATAGAACCATTTGGTCCTTGAACTGGAGATTGGATTGATTATAAAGCGAGCTCAGTTTGACCTAGTCCTGGTTTGCTCGTAGTTGGCTTGTTTGTATTGTTAACTACAAGGAATGGGTTGATTAAGCCTAGATGCTGCATATTTGCCCTGAATCATGATGAGGCATTGCCTATTCTAGCACCAATGAAAAGTTGCAAGCCGTAAGCTTCCATAATGACATCTGCCTATAAGATTTCTTGGATCTTTCTTACATTGGCATGCATATCTGTCTGCACACAAAATACATTTTTCTTTGTTGCATAAAGATCTGAATCAGTCTTTTGAAGTCAATGGATTTCTTCCTCTTCTCTAGTTGTTTGATTTCTCCTTTTTTGTGGTGGTCTCTTCATTCTGGAAAAAGCAACACATGAAGTGCAGACACTCTCAAGGTTTTTAGGGCATTTTTTAGGGCAAGCCATGATTCAAAACTGCCAGAATTTTGACAGAGTGACACATAATTGTCCTTTGCTTATTCCTTGACCAACCTACATTTTTACTGGGGAACAATGTTTGAGTAATGTTGAAGAATTTAATAACCCTCGAAATCCTCTGCGATGACTTGTCAACATTTTTACTATAGGCAAAAGGTTGAATAATCTTGAAGAATAAAAGTAGTCCTTGGTTCTCTTTCTGGTCTCTCAACCTTTTAGAGTCGTCACATGCTTTTGAAAGCTTTAAGAAAACTGGGAATTCACCATCTATAATTTTATTAATAATATCAGAGGTGGATCTCCAAGAGAGGAGGCATCTAGATTAAGTATTCAAGTATTTCCATTTTTCACATCTGTAATGACATTGATGTGAAAAGTCACTAGGAATAGTGGAAGAAACAAAAATGATCTGACCAACCATCAAAAATTTCATAAACACAGGAACCACGTGCATGTCCCTTGCCTGAGAAAATAAAACTGATGCGGGCATTGCCACAGAAACAAGTTTATGGCATACAATGATCAATGGCTGATGTGGAATGACCCTCTCCATTACTGTGACATTGGTAGGCCCTCAAGAAATTTCTTTTGTATCCATGGGCACGATGAATATATTATTTAGGACATGGTGCCACAATTAAGCGAATCATAGATTGCTTGCTAAAACATTCCAAATTAGAATATAGCAAAAAAAATAAAAAGGCATCAATCGTAACCGTTCATGTATTGTGAATGAAAGGGAAATGAAATATCGGATTATGTATCCTAGGTTGAGAAAGAGCCTGCAAAGGGGTTATATCTGCCTATGACCCAGCCTTAATATGATATCTTCGAACTGGTTGAACTCAATTTTCAGGCCTATGGTTTGGGTCTTAGGTCTGGAAAGTGAAAAATAGCTAGTGTAGGAAACAAGGTTAGATCTGGATCATATAGTTTCTTGACCCGGTCCCATTCGACCTGATCCTTGTAACAGTGCAGCTTTGGAATGGTTCATCTCGCGGCTCACCCGATCCAACCAAAATGACCATCAAATTTTTTAGTTAAGAAGAAAACAACAATTAAGTTCATCTCTGTTTTCTCTGGTTTCTAACCTTTTCCTCTCCTCTTCCATCACCATTGCTTCTTGAAAGCATCTCTTTCTTATTAATTTTATTGTTGTTAAGATCCTGAAACTAAAGGCTTTCCTTCATGGTAATATACCCCTTGGTGGCCTAATAGGCCCCTTGTGACTCGAAATTCTATTAAACATGCGCGCGCACGCACACACACTCTTATGTTAAAATCCTTTACACCTCTTCTTTCCTTATACTGCAAGATAGTCCTCTCACTTCTTTTATTGTTCCTAAATGTGGAAAGAAAGTTGAGTTGTTACTCATTTGTGGCAAAAGCTATGGCAATGTGCTTTATGGTGGTGATGGTGTCATAACCAGGTGGTGGCAGTGGCAGTTGTGTTAGTGGTACTGTTAGTATGTTAATGGTGGTGATGGCAATCATGAAGTTACTACATTCTGCTGTGGTTGCAAAAGTGGGGAGATGATGGGGTTGTTGTTCTTACAAAAACAAGGAAGCTGAAAAGAGAATTTGAATTTTGAAGACAAAAAGTTTCCCTAGTTTTGTTTTTGCCCATATTATATCTTCTTTTTGGCATATGAGAGAAACTCACACCTAACATTTTCACTTTGTTTCCTTTGCCCAAGAATCTTCTCCCAGCAATCAAACTGGAATATATTGGGGAAAAAAAATATAGCATATGAGAGAAATTTATACAGAACTAACGTCACTCAAATTACCACAGCATTATCATGGCACTTGTTTTTGTTCTTAACAAGCCCTTTGAGCTTTGGCTGTGTTTGCAGAAACAAGGGAAACGAACAATTTTTTAATTTGAAATTGTAGAAGAAAATTTATTTCCTTCATCATAATAGTGACATCATTACAAGATTATTTGGTCTATATCATTGATGTTGTGATGCCTGCTGGTAATCATGGTGCTGGTGATGGTGCAAGTGTTCGAGGTAGAGGCAACAGTTCTTGTCATGGTGGTGGTTGTTTTTGGGCATGATGGGTTTTGCAGTTTTGAATACCATTCAGAGCTATGGAAACCTATCTTCTTCTTTGTGACATCATATGTGTCCTTTCCTCTCATCATTTTTGGTTCATTACAGCGATTAGAGCAATGCCAAAATATGTTGATTTTTATCTTTGATGCTTGCAATTAGAGAGTCGAAACTTGTCATAACTTCATCCGAAAGAAGATTGTTGCACTTATAATAATGTTGCAGTTTATCACTTGTATCTTTTACAGCTCTTTTGTTGCCCGTGTTTAGCAATGGTGCTGTCTCCAACCATGATTGTTATCTCAACATAATGAATTTTATTTGAGTTCTCAAACATATATAGTGCCTTTTTTACTAATTCTATCTAATTGTCTTTTAATTTGTTTGTAAAATGATGCTTTCTATATGCTATTCCATGTTCTCAACTATAGCCTTCTCTAATGCTAGTTTCTAAAATTTCCAGGCTATACATGGTGCGGAAAAGGGAGAAGCAGCTGCCCTGCTTCTTTCGCCTGAGAGACCATCATTAGAGTTTGCTACTGATCTAGTGCCTAATGGAAGCCAGTTTACATATTTCCTAACTGCTCCACTTCAAGCCTTTTGCCAATTAGTTGGTGTCTCTTCTGATGTTGAAGCTGTAAGTTGACATGAAGCTTCATATTTCCATAAATAGGTTAACAATTGCTTGATCTGATGTGCTCGTAGGCATTGTCAGGACGTTTATAGCAATGCAGAAAGCATACTTTCCTCTGCACTAGCTGAATGGGAGGTAATACTGTGCACCTGCAATTGTCTGGATCAGGTCTGGGCTCAAGTTTTACCTGATCCATTTCTACGGCGACTGATTCTAAGGTATTTGCTTCTCATTTTATCCATGCATGCACCAGTTGATTCTTTGCAACCTTTCCTTGGTCATAGCATGAAATATCAAGATTGCCAAAATTTATCCTTGATAACAACAGGATGGCATTCCTTGATTTTGTGAGTTTGGGATATTGTTAGTTCATATTTGCATATAGACAACAATATTTCTTAATTCCCCTTAGCTTTTGCTTTTTTCCTTCTTTCATGTTTTACATTGCATTTTTTGGCTAAGGCTTGTACTTTGCTGCCCTATGACGTTTTTGACCAGGTTTATCTTTTGCTGGGTCGTGCTCTTTCTCTTCTGCCCTATAGAGAAGGGTAGCAAGCATTTACCTCGTTGTCTACCTAGCCTTCCAGAGTCCGTCTTTCCAAGCTCTGCAAGAACTCAAGTCCATATCCTCCAGCTCGCAGAGAACTTTGGGGTTGTCGACCATTTTCACTTTCCAGATTCCATCAGGGACTCGGTGCATCGCAGATAATCACTGCCATAGCGTATAATCTTCTGTAGATAAAATCATGGTAAATAGAATCCAATCATTTGTTGATTGTTTGTGTCAATACACCAGATCATCAGCTCTGGAGGTGGATTGCTGGTCAAGAGGCAAACCACCGAGAAAAACCTGACTATGGGACTGCAACCCAGTCGAGATGCTTTAGTTGATGGAATGCTTTGGGTTGCACCCTTGGATACTCATAAGTTATAGTTGTTGTCAGCATGCGTTGGCATGTCCAACTCCATTATTGGTGGCAGGAAAACAGTCACAGAGTCAACATGTGTTCACAATCTTGTAAACAGCCCAGTGCCCATGTAGAGGTGATTTCCAATTTTAGCAGTGAATTCATCTGTGAGTGTGGAATGTCATTGTACCGGACTATGCTTTGGTTGTTGATCATGTATCTAATTCATGCCTGGTTTATATTCGATGTAACTAAGGATGTATGACTTTAATTGCATATTGTCTCTAATAGTTTGTAGGAAATCCTCTTAATAGAGCAGAATACATAACTGCAACTACTGCGCTGAGAGGCTATTTGGTTGTTTGCATTTGGATCTCAGATGCTGTTTGTTGCGAGCAGTTGGTTACCTGCAACTGGGCCAGATGCAGCCACTTGATTTCGGGCCCAAAGGCCTTTTTGTGGGCGTGGCCTAAAATTAACTTTCTCTCTCTCAAGAACAAATTAAAAGAATTTTAAAAAATATCTTTTTAGCAAATATTAAACTCCGCAAGGTCAGTCCTAAGTCTAGGTAAAGAGGAGGATTGTGCTAGATATCTGATAGCCAGTATAAAATTTCGTAGATCCCTTAAAACATAAATATACTAAATCAAACTATGCGAATGGCTAGGATGATGTTGACTTAGTTCTGAATAGAGCAGAGTGGAGGAAGCAAATTCATGTAGTCGAGATGAGTTGAGTTGAGTTTTAGCAATATTAAGTTAAAATAATTTCACTTTGGATTAAAATTCTAGATTTAATTTAGAAATAATGAAAAAACAATATAACAAGAAAAACTTTCTTAAAATGCAATTTATAAGGCTTTGATTAAAACTTAATCAAACTTATCAAAGTTAGACAAAAAGTCGGTAAAATCTTATATTGGCCTATGCTGGTTTGGTCGAAAGCTTATCAAAATGATAAAATTAAACTTATCATAAAATTTTATGGTTAAAACATATTTTTTAAGGATCATATTAGAGGTCTCTCACTAAGACATTATGACATCTAGTCCAATGATATGTCATTATTTGAAGCCTAAGAAATATATTTTAACTTTAGAATTTTATAGCAAGTCTCAACTTTTTTATTTTTTTTGATAAGTATGAATCAAGTTGGCATAAATAGTGTGAGGTTTACTATTACTCTGACTATAGTCTTATCTAAGTCTGAAAATTCTGTAAATTTAATAAAGTATTAATCAAAGCATTACAAATTATATTTTTAGATATTTTTAGATATTTTTATTATTTTTAAGTTAAGTAAGTTTATTAAAATTTTATTTTAAGTGAAAGTATCCTAAATTTATATTTTTTGAAATATTTTTTTAAAAAAATTTAAATTTATTTTTAAGAGTGAAAGTATTCTAACTGAAGTATTCGATCTAAGAGTAGAACTTTCTATTAGAAATTAAACCTAAACCTTTGGTGAAAATCATCACCAAGAAAACCAAGAATCATTCATGTTTAATCATCAAGAATTAATAAATAATAAATAAAAGCATACTTAAATCCATATTATTTAATTGCTCTTTAGAGTCGTGCGGTTGGTCTTTCAGATCAACATGTTGCCCTTTATAATTTTTTTTAGAATTTTTTTCTGATGATGAAATTTAGAGAAGAAAAATCATACTTGTAATTCAGGGATCATGATCGCTATATATATATATATAACTTATTTATTATCTTTTGGTATTTCTATTTTAGCTCACCATAAAAAATAGAAATCATTCCTTAGGTTTCTACACATTAAAGGCTCACACTATACATTAAAGCTTAAATCATCAAACCTTAGTAGATCACTTTTAATTGAATTTAACATTATTTAACAATTTGTAATACATAATTATTTTACATATAAACTCAATGTTGAATTAATGATCAAATACTTTCTTTATCTTGATTTGGGGATAATTTTTTTTTGAGCCGATTCAACTCAATCCGATTCAAACTCAATCTAATCTAATTGATTTGCACTCGATTTAAAAGTAAAACTTTTCTTTGAACCTGAGTTTATTATATATACGCAAACATTCCAGAAAATGTTTACCATTTTTACGGTTGGCCAAGTTTAAAATAAAGCATACGTCTGGGTTTCCCCTTAGGGTTTGCTTTAAGATTTGTGCCACGGTCTATCATTGTCCCGATCTCCGGTTATTCTATAGTTCCTGGTGTACTATGCTTCCTTGACGATGGCCGACGATGGCTCCGTCCCTCTGTCCAGTGGGGATGGTCACTCTATTCGTCGGAAATCTGGAAGTTTGTTTTCATGTTAGCTCCGTCGCCTTCCCCTGCTGAAGTTGCCGGGTTGGAGCGGATGTTTCAGGAGGTCATCCAGCTACCGACGGCGGCGATTGACCGAGAGTTCAAAGATTGGTCTTCTTCTAGTGTGATTGTCCGCTCGTTGTCGAGGTGGGTTCCCCTGGATGCTGTGCTCAGGGAGTTTCGTCGGGCTAGCCTAGCTGGCAGGATTGAATCCATCTCTTTGGCCCACCGAACGTTTATGATGAAGTTTGAGCTCTCGGCTGCTAGGTGTGCTGCTCTGATGCAGTCTTGGATTGTCAATGGACAACCGCTAGCAGTGGAGCCTTGGCGATTGCTGATTTTGTCCCAGCTGAAGATGCTCTGCAGTCAGCGTTGCTTTGGATCCGTCTACCGAATCTTCCGATAGAATACTGGAATGAGGAGACTCTCCGTAGTATTTTATCGGTTGCCAGTCATTTGTGGAGGCCGACATGTTCACGAAGGAGAGACGGAGGGGCAGCTTCGCTCGAGCCAGCGTCAGGGTGGACGGTTTGAGTCAGCCTCTCCAGCCAGGGGCGAGGTTCAGAGCTCACGGTTGCCCCCTTCTGCCAGCAGCAAATTCGCGGAGATTCTTATGCCAGCATCGCCGGTGTCGATTGCATTTGTCCTATAGAGAGCTGTGGTTCTATCCATCTATCAGGGCCGTGTTCTTCTTCTTTGGAGCCGGGGTCCTCTACTACGGCTCCTCTGCTTGGGCCGTGGATGGCAGCAATTCATCACCGGAAGCCATCCCCATTGTTGCTCTCAATAGGAGATTTACTGGAGGCAGCGGTTCCGGTTCAGTGGATTCAGGATGGTGATCAAAACACCAGGTTCTTTCACCAGACTACTGTGGCTCGACATGCTACTAATCAGATCCGGCGAATTAGTGATGCCGATGATAATATCCTTGAAGAAGATGAGGCTATTAGGGAGGAAATTCTCCACTTTTTTCAGTCTCGCTGGTCGGAGGAGTCCAGCTCTGACTCCCCCATTATCACTGCTACCCGGGATGTTAGGGTTTCTGAGAGTGATAATGGTCTTTTGATTCGGGAGGTTTGGGCGGAGGAGATTCGCTCTGCGGTTTGGGCTTTGGGTCCTGACAAAGCTCCTGGTCCTGATGGCTTTCCGCCCTTCTTCTTCCCCTACTACTGGGATATTATTGGGCCTGATGTTCTCTTGGCTATTCAACATGTTTTTTCTTCCAGAACTATTCCCTCAGATTGGCAGAGAACTTTTCTTGCCCTTGTTCTTAAAAGATTAATGCTCTGCTCCCCCAGCATTTTAGGCCGATCAGCTTGTGCACCACCTTATATAAAGTCTGTGCTCGGATCTTGGTTACTAGGCTGTAGGGGGTGATTCCCCGTCTCATCGCCCCGGAGCAGGGAGCTTTCATTCGCAGGCGTAGCATCACTGATAATGCTCTTATTGCCCAGGAGTTTATGCATGATCTCCAACGTGCCACATGTCGTCATCCTCTTATGGCTGTCCAGTTAGATATGGAGAGAGCTTATGATAGGATGAGTTGGATTTTTCTCTGACATACGCTGAGGGTGTTTGGATTTGCTGATATCTTCATTGAATGGGTTATGGCATGTGTTCAAGGACCCACTTTTTCTATTATTATTAATGGCAGTCCGACTGAGTATTTTCCCTCTGCCGTTGCTCTCCGTCAATGATGCCCTCTCTCTCCGTTCCTCTTTGTTTTGTGTGCTGATGATTTGTCTCGTGCTCTTCATCAGGCGGTTGGGGCGTCTCTTTTACAGCCTTATATGCCTGGGCCCTTGGACCTCCTCTTACCCACCTTCTTTTTGCTGATGATTGCATTTTGCTTAGCCCAGCTTCTATTCAGAACGCAGCCACTAGTTCTGCTATTATTCAGTCTTACTGCCAAAATTCGGGGCAGCGGGTTAACTTGCAGAAATCTATACTCTACTTCAGCCTTTCGACCTCTCCCCACTGTCGTACCACCATCTCTCAGATGTTAGGGATCTCCACGTTCTTTGATCGCCTGATCTATCTTGGTATCCCTATTTCAGGTCGGCGGCCTCACCAGCAGGATTTTGGAGACCTTGATCGTCGGATTTCTGCTTGTCTGGATCGATGGCAGGTGTCTGGTCTTTCTATGATGGGCCGTATTACCCTCATTCGATCTATTCTCATGTTGATGCCTCTCTATTTGTTATCCAATACTATGGTCCCGACCACCTGTCTCCAACGGATTGAGAGATGTATTCGGGACTTTCTTTGGTCGTCTATGCAGGGGGTCATGGTCTGCATCTTTTGGCCTGGGACATAGTTTGTTTGCCTATTTCCGAGGGTGGCCTTGGAATTCAGTCCTTAGTTCTCCGTCGTGAGGCTATCATTGCGAGGCATGCTTCTAGATTCCTGCTGAACCCTCATTGCTTTTGGAGTTCTATTATGCATGGCAGATACGGGGGCTGGTCTTCTGATTCGGCTTTTTGCTCCCCTCGCGGATGTTCCTTCGTTTGGCGTGCAATCTGCGAGGTTGCTCCTACTGTTATGACTGATATTCATTGTGTGATAGGGGACAGGACCTCAGTTGGTGTCATTCAGGATACTTGGATAGCAGACCTCCCTCTATCTCGATGGCCGACTTTTATCAGCTCTGAAGTTGATTCCTCTTTGCAGGTTTCATCTTTGATTTGCCAAGGGAATGCTGGCTGGAATGGCCCTATGGTGTCTCAGCTGTGTGGGCCGGAGCTGGCGCAAAGGATCTTTGCTATGCCCCTTTCTCTTTCTGCTGGCCCGGATATTAGACTGTGGTGTGGTTCCTGTCTTCCTTGCGCCCCCACCAGGGATCTGGTTGCCCGTCTTCGTTCTCCGACCTCGGGCCTTGGCAATGTTGCTTGGATTTGGCGTCTGCCAGTTCATCCTAGGGTCCAGCTTTTTTTGTGGAAGTTGAGGTGGGATCGTCTACCTACCTGCACCCTTTTGGCTGATCGTGGTCTTCCTATATCATCTCTCTGCCCGATATGTGGGATGCAGAATCAATCTGTTGATCATGTTATATTCATGTGTTCTCATGCGTCTCAGATTTGGCAGCTAACCCACTTTACCCCTTGGTTGCTAGAGGATGGTCCTACCCGGCTTTCTTTTCTGCAACCATCCGGTTGGTTACTCAGAGTGGTCCCCGCTCTCAGGGAGTTTTATATGCCTATTTGGCTTATCACATTTGGTTGACTCGGAACCAGATTGTCTTTGCTGAGGAGACGGCCTTACCGCAGGTGGTTTTTCGCCGTGCTCTCTGTCATGCCCGGGAGTACATTCACTATCATTTTAGCATTCACACTGATGGGCCTGGTCACTGGGACTCCCCTGCTGCTTCGGCAGCGCACCGTTCTACGGTTTTTATCTCTTGGGAGCCCCCACCTCCAGGTTTCGTCAAAGTAAATTTCGATGGTTATATCTCCAATCGATGTGCTGGTTCTGGATTTGTCATTCGTGGGCCAGAAGGTCAGTTACTTGCGGCTGGCGGTCATAGTTCTATTGATATTTCAGTCCCTATGGCGGAGCTCCAGGCTGCTTGGGCGGGCATCACTTATGCTGTTCGTCATTTGGGCTATCACAGGCTGATCATTGAGGGTGACTCTCTTTCGGTTATCAGGTGGATTAGACGGGAGGGGGATTCTTTTTCTTTTTAAAATCTCTTGATTAAAGATATTACAGTTTCTCTCCATAGTACTTGTGTCTTTGTGATTCATCATATTTATAGGGAAGCTAATGCAGCAGTCGATTGGGTTGCTTCTTTTGTTGCTCGTCAATCTGATCAGTGGGAGTGGTATGCTGGTGTCTCTTGTCATGTTATTTTGCATCAAATATTATTCTTTGATAATTCGAACTTAAGTCGCGATAAAATGATGTGACCGTTTGCATGTAAAAAAAAAAAATTTAAAGCATACGTCACATCTCTCATCGCCGTTAGTTTCTCCCATGCATCTCATCCTCGGCGCAAAGGAAACACAGCCACCGAAATCGACCATCGCGAGGCTGCTCGTTGCAGCGGTTCCAGGACGTAGATTCCGGCGATGCGTCTGTCGCTTTGCGTGTGGCTTCTCGTCCTCACCTTCTCTTTCTCCGACGCAACGGAAAGAGAGCGGGTCCCGTGTCCCCCTTAAAAAGGACAAGCCAACAGTACTCACGAACAGAAGGCCAGGCTGTCAAGTCCCACGCGGCTGCCAGCAATGCATCATAAACAAAACGCCTGCTACTGCAACAACACCGCCACCTTTTGGAATGGAAGGGAAGGGAAATATTAGGCTCCGTTTGGTTTGTGATTCAAAAATATATATATATATATTTTAAAAATAATAAATTATATTTAAAAATTTAAGTTATATTTTGTTGAGTTTTAATATTTAAAAATATGTTTAGTTGATGTTTTTAAAAATTAATTTTTTTAAAGAAAAAAAAATAAAAAATCATTCGAAGAAAGATCGTGAAAAAAAAAAAAAAAGGAGATGAA
>UESW01003827.1:1959886-1999031 GCA_900491605.1 Calamus simplicifolius
CCCCCACCAGGGATCTGGTTGCCCGTCTTCGTTCTCCGACCTCGGGCCTTGGCAATGTTGCTTGGATTTGGCGTCTGCCAGTTCATCCTAGGGTCCAGCTTTTTTTGTGGAAGTTGAGGTGGGATCGTCTACCTACCTGCACCCTTTTGGCTGATCGTGGTCTTCCTATATCATCTCTCTGCCCGATATGTGGGATGCAGAATCAATCTGTTGATCATGTTATATTCATGTGTTCTCATGCGTCTCAGATTTGGCAGCTAACCCACTTTACCCCTTGGTTGCTAGAGGATGGTCCTACCCGGCTTTCTTTTCTGCAACCATCCGGTTGGTTACTCAGAGTGGTCCCCGCTCTCAGGGAGTTTTATATGCCTATTTGGCTTATCACATTTGGTTGACTCGGAACCAGATTGTCTTTGCTGAGGAGACGGCCTTACCGCAGGTGGTTTTTCGCCGTGCTCTCTGTCATGCCCGGGAGTACATTCACTATCATTTTAGCATTCACACTGATGGGCCTGGTCACTGGGACTCCCCTGCTGCTTCGGCAGCGCACCGTTCTACGGTTTTTATCTCTTGGGAGCCCCCACCTCCAGGTTTCGTCAAAGTAAATTTCGATGGTTATATCTCCAATCGATGTGCTGGTTCTGGATTTGTCATTCGTGGGCCAGAAGGTCAGTTACTTGCGGCTGGCGGTCATAGTTCTATTGATATTTCAGTCCCTATGGCGGAGCTCCAGGCTGCTTGGGCGGGCATCACTTATGCTGTTCGTCATTTGGGCTATCACAGGCTGATCATTGAGGGTGACTCTCTTTCGGTTATCAGGTGGATTAGACGGGAGGGGGATTCTTTTTCTTTTTAAAATCTCTTGATTAAAGATATTACAGTTTCTCTCCATAGTACTTGTGTCTTTGTGATTCATCATATTTATAGGGAAGCTAATGCAGCAGTCGATTGGGTTGCTTCTTTTGTTGCTCGTCAATCTGATCAGTGGGAGTGGTATGCTGGTGTCTCTTGTCATGTTATTTTGCATCAAATATTATTCTTTGATAATTCGAACTTAAGTCGCGATAAAATGATGTGACCGTTTGCATGTAAAAAAAAAAAATTTAAAGCATACGTCACATCTCTCATCGCCGTTAGTTTCTCCCATGCATCTCATCCTCGGCGCAAAGGAAACACAGCCACCGAAATCGACCATCGCGAGGCTGCTCGTTGCAGCGGTTCCAGGACGTAGATTCCGGCGATGCGTCTGTCGCTTTGCGTGTGGCTTCTCGTCCTCACCTTCTCTTTCTCCGACGCAACGGAAAGAGAGCGGGTCCCGTGTCCCCCTTAAAAAGGACAAGCCAACAGTACTCACGAACAGAAGGCCAGGCTGTCAAGTCCCACGCGGCTGCCAGCAATGCATCATAAACAAAACGCCTGCTACTGCAACAACACCGCCACCTTTTGGAATGGAAGGGAAGGGAAATATTAGGCTCCGTTTGGTTTGTGATTCAAAAAAATATATATATTAAAATAATAAATTATATTTAAAAATTTAAGTTATATTTTGTTGAGTTTTAATATTTAAAAATATGTTTGGTTAGTATTTTAAAAATTAATTTTTTTGAAGAAAAAAAAATAAAAAATTCAAAGAAAGATCGAAAGAAAAAAAAAAAAAGAAGATGAATCCATGAATTTTGAGCATTTTGAGAAAAAAAAATCTAAAAATGTCTAAGATGAATACGAGAAAAACGTTGCTACGAGGTTTCCAGTTTCATTCAGTTTTTAGAGTAGTTTTAAAAAAATATTTTTAAAAATAATTTGATTAAACATGTTTTTTATGCTATAAATTAAATTTTTATTTTTAAAAATAAAAAATTTAACTTAAATCGATTGCTAAAGAGGAGAATTTTTATTTGTACCATCCAAATTACTCAATACACCCTTCATTTAAAAAAATAAAATTTCTAAACTACCCTTCTTTTTTTCTCGTCACACACCCCCTCCCTCCAACGTCTCCTCTCCCAAACCTCCCCCTCCCCCTATCGCCCCCTTTCCTCTTTTCCCTCCTCTCGTCTCCTTTTCAGCACCATCTTTTTCTCTTTTCCTTCCTTCCTTCCGTTTCCTTTCCGCCACCGTTCCTTTTTTCCTTCCCGATATCCTTTCGTCTCACATCTTCTTTTCTTTTCCTAACATCCCCTACTCTTCGGCACTGATCCTTTCCCAGCCTTTTGACCTTTGTCTCCTTCCATTCTCCGGCATCGACGCTCCTTCGACATCGTTCGATCAAACAGGATCAAACAGAGGCTCTCTGTTCGGTTCTGTTTGGTCGAACGGTGCCAGAAGATGCTGATGCTAAGAAATGGAAAGGAGATGGAGGCCAAGGGGCTAGAAGAGGGCCGATGCTGGAGAGTGAGGGGTGTTAGGGAAATGAGAGGAGATAGAAAGGGAAGGAGATGAGAGACGGAGGGAGGAGTGTTGGGGAGGGAAAAGGGGTAGTGATGAAAAGGAGGGAAAAGAGAGAAAATGAGAAAGGATAGTTAAAAAAAAAAATTTATAAAAAATAAGATGAGTGCAGAGAGCAATCTGAGCGGTGAAAATAGAAATTCTCCGCTGAAAGGCCCTTATCATCGTCTTCTTCTTCAGAATAAATAAAGGAGAGATATTATCAAGTTCGAAGGTCGGTGGGCTGTGAGGAAGGTATCATTTGAACTGAGCACTGAGTTTTGCGAGATGATGTGGGGTGCCCGATGAGCTGTTGGATTCTTTCTAGTTTGGTGTTGCATGGGATCTTTACAAAGCCTAGAAGTTATTATATATCTTTTTAAAATAATAATAATAAATTAATAAAATAAATATTAAAATAAAACAAAAGATATAAAGTTTGAATGGAGACGCCAATATCACGAGACACAACTCAAGGCATTTTTTTAAAATTCGAAACTTTTTTTATTATTTAAAAATGGCTCAGCCAAAATGGTCATGATCAGATCAGACAGCGCACGCAATTAAATTCATAACTATTCTACAATAAATTTGAAGTGATGATCCATGCCATTAAACTATAATAATTTCATTGGAGCTGCGAGCTTGCTAGTTATTAATTCAGTGCAACATGAGCCGTAGTTATTAATTTGGAGGGAATAATATGACCTGCCTCGAGTGTAGATTTAGTTTTGTTGGCTAAATTCTTAATCGAGTATAAACTAATTTTAAATTAGCATAATATATTTGAAAACTCTCTTTAAAAATGGGAAACTAGCCTCTGTTTTATAATATGGCTAGTAAATTTTATGCGTTGTTTATTATATTGTTATAAATATTTTTTTTTAGATTACATTATATTTTAATAATTTATACATAACGCATATTATTATTTGTTTTAAGTATACTTATGATATAATTAGATAGCCAGTTTCTGCATAATTAATGTGATTTATGTTTGATTACTTTAATCCAATTGGATCCGAAAATTCAATATATTGATAAAGTCAACATTATAACCTATTCATTCCAACATAAAGGGAATCATATTATGTTTGCATTTAATTTTTTGAACTGATGGATTCGAGTATCCTAAATCCAACTTGATTTGCTCACAGCCCTAAGTTCCATGACATAAGGACAACAGAAGCTCTTCACTTTATTTGTGAATTAGAGAATGTTTAAACTTCTAATACAATGACATTGTGGGGTTACACCCTATGAGCTAACCTAGCCATTTGTAGAATTATAAGAAGCTAATGTTGGAGTATAGTTTATGAATCTTAAACATTATAGCGTCAACTACTTAGTAAACTTTTGACGTTTTATCCGAGCAGGAGCAACCAAGCTGCTATTATTTTAGGCAGTATTTGATATGGGGATAAGGTGGATATCCAGGGATATCCCTTCTTATCCCCAAATGCTATAGATAGAGGGGTTAGGTTTGAAAAAATTTAACCAGAAAAGATAACCCATGGTTATCTCCTAAACTTATTCCCTAGGAAACCCAGGAACAACTAAAGTTATCCCTTGATGGTAGACTTGTAATTTTAAAAAGGTACTTATTCCTTCAGCTATCCTTTGGATAAATGCTATCCTGTACATTTATCCAAGAATAGCTTTTAAGGTATCAAACACTACCTTAATGTTATTACTTTTGATATTTAAATTTAGCCATGCTTTTGTACACATTATTTGAAAGTACCATCATCTTGCGTAGAAATTCAACAGGGTCAAATATGAAGATTGTAGGGTTGAAAATTTTAATGTATGATTGATCATATTGATAATTTTAGATTTACAAGACACATTAAATAAATCTAGTCTAATAATATATACATGATGAGTCCACTGTTGTTCTGTATTGTATGTTGTTTAAGTGATAGGGATAAAAGGTTTACATGGATGTAAAACCTAATAGTGACTTAAGTTTTATGAGGATTTCATTATAAATAGAATATATATTTCTTTTGTTTATTATATGTTTTCAAGTTTTTTTTTTTTTGAAGCAAAAATAAATTATAAATTCTTGAATTCTTATAGATTTTACCGTAATCTAATATGGGTATCATAATAAATTCTATAATTATTGTTTGTTATTTCACAATGGTGCAAAACCTAACATAGGTTTTAATAGTGTTCTACGTTTTAGTGTTTTTATTTGATTTAGATATGATGGTGGGTGATCGGTGGTCAATCTTTTTAATATCTTGTTGAGGGATAAAATCACCATTGCGTTGATAGCTGTGCGAAGGGACTAAGACCAGCCTCATTCCGCCCCTAAAGAACGAGCTAACTAATATAATCCAACGGGCCGAGCAACTTATGGCTCGGTCCCACCAAGCCACCTATAGCTCGGCTCTCACCGAGCTTCCCATAGCTCGGCTCTCCCCGAGCAATTCATAGCTCGCCTCTCCCCGAGCTTCCCATGGCTCGGCTCTCCCCGAGCCTCCCATGGCTCGGCTCTCCCCGAGCAATTCATGGCTCGGCGTACGCCTCCGCGGAACCCGACGCGGAGAGCTCAGGCCTAGCGTAACAGAATCCCAAGCAAAGAATCATATCAAGGAGTGGTCTAGGATCTACACTAACGGCCTAGAACCTACGCACTCATCAGATCTCAGGCTATCAGAGAGCCCTCCCAGCCGTCGATCCTCTAACGAACAAGATACAGATCCCATCGGCTTCATAACAGCTTGATTCGAATCCCAACAAACTTGGAACCTTCCAGAAGGCGCTCAAGATCCAGGTGATTGCCTATAAATACGACATTCCCGGATTCTCTTAGGTACGCACTCACGGCTCCTGGCTGACTCTCACATTCATTCTCTCTCTCCCTCCTCCACTGCTCGTCGGCACTCCCCTGGAGCTCCCGATCGGTCACCCTGGAGGGACTCCCGAGAGAGATCCTTCTCATCATTTCTGTTGATCATCGATCCCCACTGACTTGAGCATCGGAGGATTTCCGGAGGGCCACTCCCAATGCCTCTCGCGCGAGGACTTCTGTGCAGGTCCGCCCAGGAGGAAGCCCAAACCAGGAGACCGACCGCGCCCGAGTCGGAGGACAGATCCCGGCGGCAACAGATTGGCGCTAGAGGAAGGGCCTCAAGTCCCATTAAACTTGAAGAAAGGAGACAAGGATCTCGATTGGAGTAGAACCTCTCCAATGGCTAATCGGAGAAGAGCAACCTCTGAAGCCCAGGACCAGGTCGTCTCTCAAAGACCTGATCCGATAAGCAATGCGGCGCCAGCCGCCGCCAGTTGAGACCCCGTTACCGCCGGCCATCCCAGTGACCCAGGACCAGTTCGCCACGCTGGTCCAGCAGGTCCAAGCCCTGACCCACCTGGTTCAGGAGCGCTTCGCAGCTGCCCCTGCCCTACGCCTTCATGAGGAGGCCGCAACTCCTTTCTCTCCGGCCACCTCATCTGGTCCGCATAAAGCCGTGGACCCCCCACACCGACCCAAAGGGGACAAACCAGTCCCGCGAGGCGGCTACAACATGGATCTTTCCAGATCTCGATGGGCCTGGACCTCTCCCCGGTGTCCTCCCGCCATGATTCGACACCGTCCCTGCGCTCTCCTCGCCCCCTCTTACATCTAAGAGGAGATCCGTCGACAAATCTGGGAGATGCGTCAGGAGCTGACGCCGCTAAGCAGGCCCATCCACCTCAGCCCAAGGCGGAGCAGGGCGTCCCTTTCTCCAAAGGGATCATGGAGAAAGTGATTTCCTCCATGTCAAACTACCGCCGTCGAGCCCTACCACGGCTCTTCCGACCCGGATGATCATCTCAGTAGCTTTCGATCGATAATGATGTTCCACGGAGCATCTGACGCAATCCTCTGCTGCGCCTTCCCCTCCACCCTCAGAGATCTGCCCGAACCTGGTTCAATGCCTTGAAACTAGGTTCCGTCGATTCATTCGACGAGCTGAGCCATCTTTTTATTGGCCAGTTCGTCAGTAGCCGCCGTCACCGGTGGAGATCCGACTCCCTCTCCAAAGTTAAGCAGAGAGAGGGGGAGTCCTTGAGGAATTACCTTGGCGGCTTCAATAAGGCCATGCTAGAGGTGGACCATCTTAATCATGAGGTGGCTATGTCCGCCTTAGCGGGAGAGTTTCGATGAGAGCGACTTCTACCTGGCGATGGAAGTCAGCTTCCCCCCAAACCTCTCCGATATGATGGCCCTGGCAAACAAATACGCAGGGTCGAAGAATCGCGGAGAGTTGCCCGCGCCGAGCTAGCGAAGAAGAAAGAACCTAAAGGTTCCGACAGGCACCGACCCATCCGTCGGCCAAGTCCACCTCGTCGCCAAAGAGCTCCCCCACCACCGCCGAGAAATCGCTCCGGAGCCCGCCCAGGCGATTCGACCGGTACACTCCGCTCACTGTACCCAGGGCGCAAATTCTCATGGAGATAGAGCGCCAGCTCCCCGGCCAGCTCCTCTCGAGGGAACCCAACCCGGAGGGACCCCGCCAAATACTGCCGCTACCATCGGGAGCACAGCCACAACACGAAGAATGTGGGCAGTTGAAGAATGAGATTGAGAGGTTGATTCAACGGGGCCGACTGAACCAGTTCAGGAGGGCACCCGAGCTAGGACAAGGGGGGGATCGCCAGCCCGAGCTTCAACAGCCTCCTCCTCACCAAATCTGCCTGTAATCGGCCACATCAACATGATCGAGGAGGCCGACAGCTCGAGCTCCAGAAATGATGATGAAGGATCGGCGCCAAAGAAGGCGCGGACGGGCGAGCTCTCCTTCTCCGATGACGATCTCCGAGGGATACAGTTCCCCCATGACGATGCACTAATTGTATCCCTCAATTTAAATGACTATGATGTAAGCCGGATCCTCGTTGACAGTGGAAGTTCTGTGAATATTTTGTACCTCGATGTGTTTGCCAAGATGAGACTGCTCATGGAAAACCTTCGAGCCATGGATTCCACCTTAATGGGATTCACAGGCGACGTCATCGTCCAGAAGGGGTCGTAACCTTAACGGTTCGCAGGAACCTGGCCCCTTGTGGCCACTGTTCACACGGACTTCCTAGTAACTAAACTCAGGTCGCCCTACAACGCAATATTTGGGAGACCCGACCTGATGTCCCTCAAAGCAGTTATCTCCATCCACACCTGTCTATGAAATTCCCCACCAGGCGGGGAGTTGGAGTTGTCCAGGGAAGCCAAACCATGGCTCGATAGTGCTTCGTCACCAGCCTTCAGTCTAGAATACCGGAAGTTGACGGGCTGGACGCTCGGGAGGACTTCGCCGAGCATCGGGGAGAACCACCGAGGAACTGAAGGAAGTGCCACTGGACGAGGCTCATCCCGACCGAACCATAAAGATTGGGTCGCTGCTGAAAGGCAACCTCGGCGGGAGCTGATCGACTTCCTCCGGAGCAACGCCGATGTTTTCGCTTGGTCCGCCTCCGACATGCCAGGAATCAGTCCTGAGGTTCTCGTCCACCGCCTTAACATGGACGAGATGTACCGGCCCGTCAAACAAAAGAAGAGGAGCTTTGCCCCAGAGCGGCAGAGGGCTATTGAAGAGAAGGTCGATAAACTCATCAAGGCAAACTTCGTTCGAGAGGTAAATTACCCAAATTGGTTGTCAAATGTCGTCATGGTGAAGAAGTCGAACGGCAAGTGGCGGATTTGCATCGACTTCACCGACCTCAACAAAGCATGCCCGAAGGACAGCTTCCCTCTCCCCGGATTGATCAACTTGTGGACGCCACCTCGGGTCACCAAATGCTGACGTTCATGGACGCATACTCTGGCTACAACCAGATTCGGATGGCCCCTAAAGATGAGGAAAAAACCGCCTTCATAACCGACCGAGGTACTTACTGTTACCGTGTTATGCCTTTCGGTCTTAAAAATGCAGGAGCCACCTACCAAAGGCTGGTCAACAAAGTATTCAAGGAGCAAATCGGCCGAAACATGGAGGTATATGTCGACGACATGCTGGTCAAAAGCAAAGAAGCATCGCAGCACGTCGAGGACCTCTCGAGAGCTTCGCGACACTCCGCAAGTATCAGATGAAGCTCAATTCGGCTAAGTGCGCCTTCGGCGTTAACTCTGGAAATTCCTCGATTCATGGTCTCCCACCAGGGTATTGAGGCTAACCCCCAGAAGATTCAAGCTCTGCAGCAGATGGCGCCCCCGGCGTCTATTAAAAAAGTCAACGCCTAACCGGGAGGATAGCGGCCCTTAACCGCTTTGTGGCGCGCTCGGCCGAGAGATGCCTCCCCTTCTTCAAAACTCTCCGGTCGGCTAAGAACTTCCAGTGGACCCCTGAGTGTCAAAAATCATTCCAAGATCTCAAGAAGTACCTCGGCTCCTCCCCACTCCTCAGCAGTCCAAATCCTGGCGAGACACTATTCCTGTATCTGGCTGTTTTAGAAGGTGCCGTTTGCTCGGTGCTGGTTAGGGAGGAAAGCAAAGCCCAAAGGCCAATTTATTATGTCAGCAGCTACTCCGTGACGCGGAGACAAGGTATAGCCGAATTGAGAGATGGTGCTGGCCTTGATCGTTTCAGTCCGAAAATTGTGGCCGTACTTCCAAGCTCACTCTATGACGGTCCCGACTGACCAACCCCTCAAAGCGGTGGTTCACCTCCCGGAGACATTGGGGAGAATGACTAAATGGGCCGTAAAGTTGAGCGAGCACGACATTCAGTTCCAGCCTCGCCCGGCCATCAAGGCTCAAGTATGGCAGACTTCCTCCTCGAATGTACCATCCCAGAGGACGGCTCCACCCCCAACTCCCCTGCGAGCCCAAAATCTGACGCCCGTTGGCTCCTCCATGTCACGGGTCGTCCAACCCCCATCGCTCTGGTGCGGGCTTGGTCCTCACTAGCCCGGAGGGGGCAACCTTCGAATACGGCGTCCGCTTCTCCTTCTCGGCCTCCAACAATGAAGCTGAGTATGAGCCCTGCTGGCCGGGCTCCGGATCGCCCGCAGCCTTAAGGTGGAGAAACTTAACGCTTCACCGACTCCCAGCTGGTGGCAGGTCACGTGCGAGGGGAGTTCGAGGTCCCGGAACCGAACATGATCCGATATCTTCAAGAGGTTCGAAGTCTATTCTCTCATTTCTCCGAATTCGAGATCATTCAGATTCCTAGGTCTGAAAATGCCCGGGCCGATCTACTATCCCGGTTGGCAATGGCGGAATCTATGGACGCCGAGCAAAAATTTTACCTGGAGATTTTAGAGAAGCCCAGCATCGCAGAAGCCGACTGAGTAATGCCAGTCGAGGCCGAACCATCTTGGTTCGACCCCATCTTGAGGTACCTCAAGGAAGGGTCACTTCCGTCCGACCGGAGAGAAACCAGAAGGCTGAAGCTGTAGGCCACCCATTATGTGTTGATCGACGGTCAGCTCTACAAACGGTCCTTCTCCATGCCATTGCTCAGGTGCCTCCGCCCATCTGAAGCAGATTACACCCTACGCGAAGTGCATGAGGGGATTTACGGCAACCATCTGGGAAACCGATCCTTATGTCACAAGGTGCTGCGTCAAGGCTACTATTGGCCAACCATGCAGAAGGATGCCGACGATCTTGTCCAGGCTTGCGACCCGTGCTAGAGGCACTCCAGTATTCAGAGGCTCCCCTCCACCAGCCTGGTCCCCATTTCCTCTGCTTGGCCTTTCGCCAAATGGGGGATGGATATTCTCGGCCCATTTCCGCTTGCCACGGGATAACGAAAATTTCTATTCGTCGCCATTGATTACTTCACCAAATGGGTCGAGGCGGAAGCGGTTGCCCAGATAACTGAGGATCGGGCCAGAGACTTCATGTGGAGATCAATTATTTGCCGCTTCGGCCTCCCGCACACCATAATCATCGACAACGGCAAACAATTCGATAATCCGAAGTTCCGTCAGTTATGCGGGGAGCATGAGATTCATCACCGCCTCACCTTAGTTGGGCATCCACAGGCTAACGGAGCAGCCGAGGTAACCAACCGGACCCTGCTTCAGGGGATCAAGGCCCGGCTCTCTAGAGCCCGAGGCAAGTGGGCGGATGAACTACACCATGTTCTGTGGGCCTACCGCACCACCCTGAGAATGCCCACAGGCGAGACCCCATTCCGGATGGCCTTCGGTACGGAGGCCGTCATCCCTGTGGAGATAGGGCTCCCTTCCCTGCGAGTGAAAGCTACTCGGAGGAAGCCAGCGACGAGCAGCTCCGCACCAACCTGGACCTGGTAGAGGAGATCAGAGAAAAAGCATGGATCAGAATGGCTGCCTACCAACAAAGAGTGGCCCGCTACCACGCCTCCAGAGTTAAAGGGAAAGCCTTCATGCCCGGCGACCTTGTTCTCCGGAAAGCGTCTGTCTCCAAACCGCTAGAGCAAGGAAAGCTGACCCCAAACTAGGAAGGCCCCTACCAAGTAACGGAGGTCATCGGACTCGGAACCTACAGGCTGCAAGACCTAAGAAGAAAATCCATCCCTCGGACGTGGAATTCGGACAACTTCCGCAAGTATCATTAGTAGGGTATGCCCTCTATAGGCCCACCTTCCTAAATTCTTGGTTGACACGTTGTTTCGTGATTCATGACATAAATTGCCATAAATTATATCACCAAAAATTGTGGAAAGAGACGGGTGTTGCTTAACCAAACCTTGGCACGACCGAGCTACTTGTTTAAACAGATAACTCTCCGAACCTCGGCTGGGCCAAGCAATAATTCTCCGAACATCGGCTGGGCCGAGCAACAATTCTCCGAACCTCGGCTGGGCCGAGCAATAATTCTTCAAACCTTGGCTGGGCCGAGCAACAATTCTCCGAACCTTGGCTGGGCCGAGCAACAACCTCGGCTGGATTGAGCAACAATTCTCCGAACCTCGGCTGGGCCGAGCAACAATTCTCCGAACCTCGGCTGGGCCGAGCAATAATTCTCCGAACCTCTGCTGGGCCGAGCAATAATTCTCCGAACCTCGGCTGGGCCGAGCAACAATTCTCCGAACCTCGGCTGGGTCGAGCAACAATTCTCCGAACCTCGGCTGGGCCGAGCAACAATTCTCCGAACCTCGGCAGGGCCGAGCAACAATTCTCCGAACCTCAGCTGGGCCGAGCAACAATTCTTCGAATCTCGGCAGGGCCGAGCAACAATTCTCCGAACCTCGGCTGGGCCGAGCAACAATTCTCCGAACCTCGGCAGGGCCGAGCAATAACTCTCCGAACCTCGGCTGGGCCGAGCAACAACCCTCCGAACCTCGGCTGGGCCAAGAAACAAGTCTCCGAATCTCGTCTAAACCTAGTGACGAATTTAAAGCCCCGGCTAAAGCTGGAGTGCATAAAGCCCCGGCAAAAACTGAAGCACGCAAGCCCCGGTTACAGCCGAAGGACTTCCGAATAATCCCTAGGACTTCGGCCAATTCGAAAGAGGCACACTATGCAAAACCACCGACAAACACGAAGTGTGCGCCTTTAGACCTTGGCAGGCACTACACGGCCGCCCACGAACTCTGGATAAAACCAGGGAATTTCCCCTTGCTGCTAAATCCCCAAAATCCTACCAACCAAGCGCCTGTCTCGCTCCACGAACGAGATCACAACTTAGCGCGTAAACCAATGGGACCACCTAGACCCCCCGACATTTCAAATAGAAACGAGTGGTTTTTCTTTGAGCTAAACGACGATCTCAGAGAACAAGAAGTTGTCAAAAAAGGCCCTTTTCATTGATTGAAAAGGTAAATACAAAAAGAAAAAGAGGAAAAGAACAAAAGAAAGAAAGTGGCCCTCGCATGGGCCCAACGCTTCTCGCTGGGAGCCGCCAGGTCTTCCTCGCGCCGGGACAGATTGGCAACTTGTTGGCGGAGGGACGCTATCTCCTTCTCTGTTGGTCCGCGACCCGGCGGAGGGCTTCAACCTCCCTCGTGGAAACGGTAATGTACTCCTCAACCACCTTCTCGAGCCGCTTGTGGCTCGCGAAGGCTGATGCCAGGGATATACCGTTGACCAATACGATGGTACGGTTCCCCTGAGAGCCCCTGCGGCCACCGTTGGATGATTGTACCCCATTTTGAGAGGCCATGTCACAAATTGTTAAGAGGCTAGCCGAAAGGATGGTAAGCACTAGCATCCCTCCCATCCGTATTTATACCCCTCAGGCAGGTATCTCGATCCGTCAGTCATAAATACCGACCCATGAGGATTCACCACGCGTCGTTGCCCTGACGGGCGCCCACAGGATGCGAGGGGTCGCACCCCTTCCCGAGGAAGATCGGTAAACGTCGACGAACTATTCGGGAACTCCCCTCCTTCCCTAGAAACAAGGTTCCTCCCGATCTGCCGGGCCCTCGCACAGTAAATGCCCTCGATACTCCTCCAAGCTGCCTTAAATCGGCCGCCCTTTGGAAAATGCGAAAAAGAAAGAGTGCCGGCACCTGACAATAATTCACTCCCTCAGGAGTGGCCAAATCATAAATGATGGGCGTACTCATGCGCTGCCCGTTCCGCCTGGGCACTCCTCACTGAGTCTCGCAAGAACCAAACATCATGAGTCTCGGTGGCGACCAAGTCATCCCCCCGAGCGACAATTCTCCAAACCTCGGCTGGGCCGAGCAACGATTCTCCGAATCTCGGCGGGGCCGAATAATAAATCTCTGAGCTTTAGCCAAAGCAAGGAATTATCAGACAATCTCCAAGGATCCAACCGAAGTCGGGCAGCCTATGAGCCCCGGTAGGGTCGGATAGCGCGGAATCCTCGACAAGCGCGAGCGATATCCCTACACCTCGTTTCATCGCCGACAACAACTCTCGGCACCAAAGAAATAGAAACTAGGGAAAGAACAAAACTTTCTTTATTTCATAAATATCAAATCGAATTACAACCGCCTGAGAGGCATTACAAATGCATTGAAATGCATGAAATAAAAACGGGTACATAACTTGGGCAAACTGCTCCAAAGCAGCTTCGAGCGACTATGATGCTTCGGCATCCGGTCCAGCAAATCAGGTAAACCACGGGCCAGTCAGCTCGAGCCAATAATGAGCGGACATGGCCCAACCGCTGCGACCAGCTTCGGTAAATAATGATATCTCGGTGTCCCAACCGAGATATCAGAGAAATCGAAAAGGGTGGACGGGATATTACCCCAAACCACCCAACCGAAGGGCCCTCCGACGAGTAGGAGGGAAGCTCGCAGGCCCTAGCACCAGAGCGCTCCCCCAAATTGGGTGTGTACCGCTCCACCTTGCCCAAACTCAAAAGCAAGGTACCCGCGGGCGACACACCACCACCCCCTCCTCATGTGGCGAAAGATTCCCCGGGCGGGCAATCCCGGGAATCTAGGCCAGGGGAGGAGGAGAAATTCATGCAACCCATGGGGAGCCCGCGTACACTTCCTTTCGTACATCCCCAAGGAGGAACCACAAAGGTCACACGGGAAGCGTATATGTGTGCTTTCCATGCGATCTCTGCGGACCTTCTGTGCGCTCTCCATACGATCTCCGGACTTTCTTCCTTGAGGGCAAGCCACCCTCCGACGGCTCCTTCGTCACCCCAACTGTCCGGAGGACAACGACGACTCGCAGGAGAAAGGCTCGGTCCTCCCGCTCTAAGCCCAAAATAAATAGGCATTGTGTGCGCCTCCACAGTTTACAGAAAAGAAAACTCTGGGATAACCCAGCGTGAGCCTCTCCCCCTTTTTTATAGGCGGAGAAGAGCCGGGAACAGCTACAAGAGCAGAAAGCCTCGAGATTCGAAACGCCAAACCCGCACCACCACGTAGCCTCCCGAAATAAAAAACAAGCGCCCCCTAATACGCATCGGGCACGTCGCCCAAACCGTGACGCATGCCAAAAGATCACTTCTGATCCCGGATCACGAGCTTTGAATGCATAAAACCATCCACTGACCTTGCGGGTACTAGCAGATCTGGGGGATCGTCCTGCGAAAATGACATCCTCCAATGGCGAATAAACACTTACTCCGCATGCCAAAGCAGCCCAGGTCAGGGAAGATCAGCACAGCACTGGTTCGCCGGAAAGTCTTGAGCGACCTTTTGCTGGCCGCAGAGCTGTACCACCAACTTCGGTGAAACGAAAATCGGCCCGCCTTGGAAAAGATAAAACGCTGACAGGGGTAATAAATGAATGCGAAGACCAAACCCACTCTATGCCAGGAAGAATAAAGGGGTGACAGCGAAGGTTCAACAAACCCCCCTCTCTTTTCGTCGAAGGCACGACCACAGTTTGGCTACTAGCGATGTAAATCCCCTCGGCCCTAGCCGAGCCACACGATCCCTTGGCCCTAGCCGAGCCATTTTGCCCATCGGCCCTAGCCGAGCCATCTTGCCCCTCGGCCCTAGCCGAGCCATCTAGTCCCTCGGCCCTAGCTGAGCCATCTTGTCCCTCGGCCCTAGCCGAGCCATCTAGTCCCTCGGCCCTAGCCGAGCCGCTTCGCCCCTCGGCCCTAGCCGAGCCATTTTGTCCCTCGGCCCTAGCCGAGCTACCTTTTCCCTTGGCCTTAGCCGAGCTACTCCGACCCTCGGCCCCAGCCAAGCTATTTCATTCTTCGGACTTAGTCGAACCACTATGTCACTCGGCCTAATCTGAATTAAATCGTCTCTCAACCCCCTTTCATACCAAGCTATGTTGTCGCTCGATGCTGCCGATGGGGCTATCCCTATACCTTGGCCCCGACCAGGATGTTCCTTCAAAATCTGAGCCCGGGAATCTACCAAGTGTCACTCGTGGTTAGGACTAAAATTAAGGGCAAGAAACCGTCCAAGAAGGGCAAGTGAATGAAAAATAGTTAATCCATTTATCAGTTCTCAGTCGAATTACAAAGCAAAAGAAAGAAGAGGTACATATGGACCCCTAAGGGGTCACGGCTTGGGATCGGGCCCAGCGCTTCCTGCGGCAGCATCAGTAGGCGCATCGCTTGGCCCCCCCTTCTCAAAGGTGTCATGCCGGGATGCCTCGGTAGCCGCATCAACTCCCAGAATAGCTTTGAGATCGACATCAGATATTTCTCCATACTCGTCCTCTCGACCCCTGGGGTGCGCTTCATAATGCTCGGCGTCCAGGCAAGACAGGTCCAGGTCAGGATAAGTCTGCGCAACCTTAGCCCACGCCTCATCTTCGCAGAGCTGAAATGCATCGGCACAGGCTGCCCTGCGCTCATCGGCAAACTCGGTAGATTTCTTGTATTCCTCCACTGCTGAAGAGGCCCGCACGTTTGCCTCGACTAATTGATTCTCCAATTCGGAGATCTTTCGGTGCCTCGAAGCCGCCTCCTCTTCGAAAGCCGTCAGCCGCCCCTGAAGCTCCTGACTCACCCTGTTCAACTACAGGCAAAAAGCCAAGTAAAACAAAAGCCAAAAGACCAGAGTGGGTAAAACAAATGGTGCCCTACCTGCTCATCCCGCCGGGCTAGCTCACCCTCCAGCGCGTGGACCCTGTTGAGAGCCCTAGACTTGGCCGATTGGGTTTGACAAAGGCTCTCTTCTAGCTCGTCCACGCGGGACTGAGCATCCCCGGTCTCTTGATGAGCGTAGTCGAGCTCGTCAGAAAGTCGAGCAGCCCGTTCATCCGACCACCTTAGCCGATCCTTTGTATCGGCGAGCTCTTTATTTAGGCGGGCGAGGTGATCCTGCTGCCGCCGACACCTATGCTCCTCTTCCTCGAGCCTTTTGCTCCAACTAGCTTTATCTTCGGCATGACTAGCTTTCAGCTGGTCCCACCTCTTATCAAAGAACGATTACATAGAGTTGACCTTGCTTTCGAACTCGGCCGTGGCCTGAGAAAGCTCCAGACTAGCCTTCTCGGATTGCTCACGGAAGCCCTGGAGCTCGCCGACCTGCACGGTGAGTTGAGAGGCCCTTTCCCTTTCAACCGCAAGAATCCTGTGGGCCTCCCCGAGCTCCCTCTGGAGCTCACTGACCTGTATGGCAAGCTGAGGGACTCTTTCCCTCTCAACTGCAAGGATTCTGCGAGCTTCCCCGAGCTCCCTCTGGAGGACCACCAGGGCTCGAGAGAGTTTGTCAGTCGAACCCGCCCTCTCCTTGAAGTGATCGGCCTCGTAGCGGGCCCGAGCCCAAGCTCCAACAGCCAATGCAGGCACCATTTCAGTGCCCTCATAATTAGGGCACTCTGCAATAAAGGATTACACGCATAAAAGACATAGTCGAACTAACCGACTAAGGACCCAACATCGGTGCGACAACCTACCTGAAACGCGTAGTCTGTGGCGATCCTTGTGAGAGCAAGATCGTCAATCTCGGGAAGAAGAAAAGCCTCACTCGGCACCCTGGTGCGGCGGAAGGGTATCTCAACAAGGTCCTCTGAATGACCCCTCCTGTTGAGGAACTCTCCTCCCCTTGGAACGCGGACCGCATCAGAGCGAAGAACCTGGCGCTCACTTCCAGGTCGCGTGAGTGGAAGTCTGCGCCTAGGGAGCCAGCCTAGACACCCGCGACCCATGAGCTTCTCGATAGGCCAGCTTCCGCCACGAGGGCCCTCGCTTGAGAAGCTTCGGGCGTTTCGACTCCGGCGAGGGGAGCCCCGATCCGAGCATCCCCTTCGCTCGACGACTCCCCTCCTTCTCCTTCTTCCTCTTCTTCTGCTTCTACCTCCTTAGAAATCCCCCTACCCACAACAGACTTTTCATGGACTTCGGCTCCCCCTGGAGCCTCCTGTGCCTCGGCGGAAGGCCCTTCACCAGAAAGCCCCCCGCAATTTTGATCGCTAGTTCGGCGGGTTCGGCCATCTCCTCATCGCCTGCCGGCTCTCCTACCAGCGACCCAGGCCGAACCTCAGCAGTCGTAACCACTTCCCCCGCCTCGATGGAAGCAAAGGTCGCTCCCACCTCCTCCTATAACCTCTCCGAACCACTGGCCTCCAATGAGGGAGACCGAACCACCCCGCCTACGGGGGTCCCCAGGCCAACCGGCGTCTCTCCCTCGCCATCGTCGGACAGAACGACGACAGGCGGGGAGGAGGTTCCAGCAGCCTCCTCTGAAACCCCTGTGACATCCCGACTTTAAACTCCGGACGGACCCTCCTCCGCCGCCGAAGGATCATGCGCCGCCGGAACTTCGATGCCTCCGGTCCGCGGCGACGAGGAGTGCCGGTCACCACCGTCTCTCCCAACCCCCCTATGGTGGGAATCGGATGGGCGGGGCTTCTTCTTGGCCCGATGCTTGCTGCTGGAGCCGGATCTCCTGCGGCGCTTTCCCAGCTCCTCCCTCATTTGGTCTGCGAGCGCCGACCTTTCAGCTGCAAGGGGTAATGTGATTCGCCCATTAGTTCGCACAGAGATCAAAGATGGAGCCACGTTAAACTATTGACCATGAAGTGATACTCACCGCGAGGATCGACGGGGCTCAATCCGGCCGCGAAGAGAGCGTCCTCTGATAGGAGAACGCTGGCTGGGAGCGCCCGACTGCCGCGCAGCACGATCAGATCCCTTTTCTTCGACTCGGTTAAATCCGGGTGCACTTCTGGATCCTTCACATACTGCCCCCACACCCGAGGGAAATCCAAACCAATATTTCCCTCGACTATGAAGAATCGCGACTTCCACTCCTTTATCGACGATGGGTTATCCGATATCATCTTGAAGGATCTCCGAGGGCCGATGTAAGGCCATTCTGAGGCTCTCCCGGAAACCAGGTTGAAGCACACCCTGAATATCGGAAGGGTCGCGGTCACTCCGAGGCGTTTGCACAACGAGATAAACCCGATGAGGTTACGCCAACTATTGGGAGACACCATGGTGAAGCATATGTTGTAGAACTTCATTACCTCCCGTACCAATGGATGAAGAGGGAACCGAAGACCTGCCCTCAAACATTCCTCATAACACAACGCCCCATCCCCTAATCCGGATGTCACCCTGTCCTCAGCTGTCGAAAGCAACAAGACAACATCCTGGGGGATCTTGTACAGGCAGCGTATCCGTTCCAAATCCGCCAAGGTCACCTCCGAAGCCTGATCACTTGGGCTCACCATATCTTCAATCGCAAGAGATGCTGAGCAAAATCGCAGCAAAAACGGGAAGACGAAATTCTCTAAGGGAAAGCGAGAGAGCGATACAAATAGGGAGGGCGCCGCCTTAACTCCGTTTCTCCCAAGAAAACCGCCCCAGGGTGAAGACGAGGCGTCCCAACCAAGACATCCGGAACCGCCACTACGGGCGCCGTGAAAATTGAGATCTGCTACGTAGCGCCTTCCCAGCTATTGCCTTCGCTCCTAAGGTATGACGGATCCACCTCGAAAAGGCAAAGTGGTCCCACCGTATTAATTAGGGCATCATTGCGTGGGATGTCAAATGCACGTCCCCCCGTTCGGATTGCGCCACCTAAGTCTATACTCCCTACGCCCGAACCTACGCTTCGAACTAGGGAGTGGGGGGCATGTGTTGAGGGGTAAAATCGCCATTGCGTTGATAGCCGTGCGAAGGGACTAGGACCAACCCCATTCCGCCCCTAAAGAACGAGCTAACTAATATGATCCAACGGGCCGAGCAACTTATGGCTCGGTCCACTGAGCCACCTATAGCTCGGCTCTCCCCGAGCAATTCATAGCTCTCTTCCCGAGCCTCCCATGGCTCGGCTCTCCCCGAGCCTCCATAGCTCGGCTCTCCCCGAGCAATTCATAGCTCGGCTCTCCCCGAGCTTCCCATAGCTCGGCTCTCCTCGAGCAATTCATGGCTCGGCGTACGCCTCCACGGAACCCGACGGGGAAGAGCTCAGGCCTAGCGTAACAGAATTCCAAGCAAAGAATCATATCAAGGAGTGGTCTAGGATCTACACTAATGGCCTAGAACCTACGCACTCATCAGATCTCAGGCTATTAGAGAGCCCTCCCAGCCGTCGATCCTCTAACGAACAAGATACGGATCCCACCGGCTTCATAACAGCTTGATTTGAATCCCAACAAACTTGGAACCTTCCAGAAGGCGATCAAGATCCAGGTGATTGCCTATAAATACGACATTCCCGGATTCTCTTAGGTACATACTCACGGCTTCTGGCTGACTCTCACATTCATTCACTCTCTCTCCTCTCCACTGCTCGTCGTCGCTCCCCTAGAGCTCCTGATCGGCCACCCTGGAGGGACTCCCCAAAAAGATCCTTCTTCTCATTTCTGTTGATCACCGATCCCCACTGACTTGAGCATCGGAGGGTCTTCCACGGAGGGCCACCCCCAATGCCTCTCGTGCGAGGACTTCTATGCAGGTTCGCCCAGGAGAAATTTCAGATCAGGAGATCGACCGCGCCCGAGTCGAAGGATAGATCCCGGTGGCAACACATCTTTTAGTGCTTTTTGATTGAGACTACTAGTTCAGTTGTTTCTCATCATTCGTTGAGGATTTATTTGGATAATAAATTATAGAAAATTTTTTTATGCATCATTTTTATGCAAACCATTCTGTGTCGAATGCAATGATTCTTCGTTCGCACATAGATTCGTGCCAAAAAATTCGCTTATAGTTTCTGCACCATAAATGCGGGGCCGAATCACCGTCTTTTCCTAAGTTGCACGCTAATAGTCCAGTTCAGTGGAAGCAATTCTTGACCTTACGGGGATAACAAGTCATGTGAGCCACGTTAAAAGCTGATTCAGGTCTGCAAATCTTATCATACTTTGGGAACTAAGTTGCTCTTCTTATAATGCCATGGACCCATGGCGTTGAGTTTAAGCTCTTCACCATCATGATGCATTGGCCTTTTTCGCTGTGCTCAAATTCAAGTTCCCGATCACATGAAGCACTAAAAGAAACACCCAGAATTACTTTAAATACAGGCACTGCAGGGAATTATTTTGAGTGCAAATTTTTCTATTTGTCATGGAATCAATTGAGCCATGATCACCTCTGTTTTATGCTTGCATATGGGGCAAAATTATTCTGTTCTAATATTCTATTCTGTGCTTCCCGCTGTCGTCGACTCCATCCTTTTATTTAGTCTTTTTATTTCTCCCTCTTTTGCTCGTAGGAGAAGGGGTCGCGTGGAAAGGCCCTGCGAACTCCCAGTATTTTAGAAAAATAACATCAGTCCTCCTTTAACTTTTCTTTTGTATATTCTCTCTTGTACTTTAATTTCTTGGCAAAAGCTTAATTTTTATTTTTTAAATACAGATGAATGATTACATCATTTTAGGATGAATCAGATTCGATATATCAGAGTATAATAACTGAAAAAGATTGAAAGACAAGGGTCATTTTATTTTCAACTTCAGATACCAGAGTGAGAGATCATCCTGATGCAACTCAATCAGCTACTATATTGGCTTCACGATAGATATGATGAATCTAAATATTAGAAGCTTTCAAAACTATAGAGCAGATATCGCACAATAAAAGAATAGTAGGCATGTGGGAGCTGAACTTCTATCGGATTCCAGTGAATAACAGTAATAAAATTATCTTCAATGATAAGACTGTAAACGCTAAGAATCCAAGCAGCATATGAGATACTCATCCATGCGGCATACGGCAAAAGCTTGATTTGGGTGGCTCCATACTCTTCAGTATCCTCGATTGCCTGGTCGCATGCATCACTTGCACACCACGGCAGGTGGGGAAAAAAAAAAAAAAATTATGGCTGCTATTGATAATTTAAAATAAATGCCACCAATATCCTTGCTAGCAAAAGTAAAAATCTCTTTGCATCTTTATGCATCATAGAAATTCCGTTAAAGATCTCCTTGATACAGAAAAAAAATTTAGTGAATAAATCTTGCTCGTTGGATTCATAATTTTTTTGCTCACCCTTGGCTCCTCAAGCTAAACTGAAGCTTGTGTGTAAGAGTTTGGCATCTATTGTTTATTAATTATAGGATACTCCAAATTTTGTTTTATATTAAATAAAAAATAAATATGTTAGGTGTAAATCAAAGATCATCTCATACTCATTCATTTTTACTCAAAATTTTTAAGCAATAATTTTGCTAGAATATAAAGAGCAATTTTTATTTTTTTTATTTTAATGTCACTCATGTTCACCATCAGTCAAACCAGTCCGCTAATAGACCGGCAAGAACACACGCCACAAAAGACTTCCCATCGTTTAACTCTCTCTCTCTCTCTCTCTCTCTCTCTCTGGACCAACCTTTGTTTAGGGTTCCTTTAAACCCCCTTTCCATCACCCAAAAAACAGAAAGAAAAACATTTCCTTGAGAGGAGCTTCCGGCCATAAATCCGGAAAGAAAAATAAAATCTAATGCTAAGTAAGAAAGATAAATAAAATATCTTTAATAGCTTTATATACGCTGACAAACATCATTATAATTATTGTTAAACTTCAGGAGTTGGTTTTTTTTTTTTTGCTCAATATTTTAGGTGGTAATTCTTTTTAGCAACGATTTTTTAAGCTTAATACATAAATTCTTATATTGCCAAGTAGTATGAGGATATACACATCCTAAAACATCTGAGAATTAGAATAACAATATATTTTAATTTTTATAAAATATAATCTGGATGAAAGTCATAGAAATAGAACAGAAAACCTGGCTTGTTCAATAAAATAACTTCAATTAATATATATAATTGGATTTAATTCTATGCCTAAAAGAAAAGAAAAGAAAGTAAATAAAGAAAGATAAAACAAACGAACTTTTATTCATCTATCTAAATAACAAAACTCTTAAACTTATATATTGCATACTTAATGACAAAATATTAGTGAAATTAAAAAAATGATAGTATATTATTTCAAGTAGTTTTTGATCCAAAGTTGTACAATACATACTAAAAGAACAATTAAAGAATGCCGTGCAAATTATAATCAGTTTAAAAAATATTAACTAAATAAATTATAAGATATTAATTATAAAATATAATAGCTCAAGAGGATAAGCTAGGTTGCCTTTTTCTTAATAAAAAATATTTAAAAAAGTGTACATAATCATATGTAATTAAGCTTAAATTTGATTATTCTTTTCATTCTTGATTCATACAGAACATAAATTCTAAATACGATAAAGATAAGATAACTTTGAGATCCATGTAAATTAAAAAATAAAAATAATTATTAGATTTAAGATTTGACTACTTACGAGTGTAGCCAAAATTAGATCTTCATCTTTTTTTTCTCTATAAATAAATAAATAAATAAATTTTAAAAAATAAAATTTGAGTAAGAAAAATTTCTCATTGGTTTTATATGGCATATTTTTTTAAAATATTAAGTAAAAAAATTTGATTCGTAGAATTCTATTAATAAGAATCACCTATGTGAGTGTGAAGTAAGCCAATTCTATGAGAATCTTAAGGCTTTAATTCTTTAAAGCACTCATGAAACTAGGAGTTGTTCAGGGCCAAAATGAACACAACCATGAGAACCAAAAAAGAATGCTCTGAAAGAAGTTGTGTGATTGTTTGATCAGAACTGGGCCAATTCTATGTAATCTTAAGGCTTTAATTAATTTTCTAAAGCACTCATGAAACCAGGAGTTGTTCAGGACAAAAATGAACACAACCATGAGAACGAAAAGAATGCTTAGAAAGATGAAAGCAGCACTACTTATCAGCAGAATAGCGAATCAAGAATGCTATACTCTCTTGAATTCAGAGTATGCAAATGCTAAGGAAAGGATTTTCGGATGAATGATTTGGAATGCAAGTAGCATGTCCTATTTATAGACTTGAAGTGCCTTTTGAAAGTACCCTTATGGGATAGAATCACACTGATTTGACTTGATCGGATGTAACCAAGAGACGTACGCAAAGGGACTTATTTGCGTTTGATATGTCGATTCAGTATCTTAATCTAAAGATCACGCGATCTAATGCCGTTTCAAGATTCGATCTTCCGTTTCAATGATCGAGTGCGCCGATTAGCGATTGGGTGCATCGATCGATCAACACCGCCGCGATCACTTGATTGCACCGATCAGGAATGTGATCATATCGATCGGGTTTATCAATTCTTATGAATGCTATTCTTGTTAATGGTAAATAGATATCAAAGAAGTTTAGTACTTCTTTTTGTTTAAAGCCCTTAGCTACCAATCTGGCTTTATACTTATTAATTAATCTGTTATCCTTTAACTTTTTCTTGAAAATCCATTTACATTCCAAAGGTTTTATACGTGATGATAAATCTACCAATTCCTAGGTATGATTATGCATGATGGACTCAATTTCGCTATTAATAGCTTCTTTCCAAAATGGTGCTTCTGGTGTAGACACTGCCTCTTTGAATGTTTAAGGTTCATTTTATAATATGTATGTTACATAATCAGGACCAAAAGATTTTGTAACTTTAGGTTTTTACTGCGTTTGGGTTCATCTTCAGGATATTTTTTCTGATGACTACTGCTAGCAATATTATCATAAATTCTTTTATTTGAACATTATTTCTGATATCCCTTTATTTAAAAATATATTTTTAAAAAATAATGCATTTCTTGATTCCATCATTGTATTTTTTTGTATATCAGGTATATCTGATTTATATATAAGAAATCGATATGCACTACTATTTTGTGCATAATCGATGAAAATACAATCAATAATTTTAGGTCATATTTTGACATTTTTAGGATCTGAAATAGCTACTTTAACTAAACACCTTCACACTCTTAAGTAATTATAAGAAGACTTTTTTTTCTTTCCATAACTCATATAAAGTAACATCCTTCTTTTTAAGAGGTATTTTATTAAGAATATGATTAGCTAAAAGAATTGCTTCTCTCCATAAATTCTATAGTGTACCAGAATTTATCAATATAGCATTCATTATTTTTTTAATGTATAATTTTTGTGTTTAGCAATTCCATTAGATTGAGATGAATAAGGAGCTATAGTTTGATGAATAATGCCATATCCTTGACAAAATTCATCAAATGGAGCTTGGCAAAATTCATCATATGGAGCATCGTATTCTCCACCTCTATCACTCCTTATAGTCTTGACTCTTCTTCTTTATAGTATGATAGATTAGGACATGTGAATTTTAATTCGTTATAAAAATTAATAAATTTAGAATTGTTACATAATCATTAAATCAATCCACATTGTAAGTATGAAGTATGTGTTGAATTTAAGCTAGCTAAAACACCATTTTATTAAGTAGAAATGAATACTGAACCTCTAGACTTAATTCATAGTGATTTATGTGATTTAAAGTCAGTACAATCTAAAAGAGGTAAAAAGTATTATATAACTTTTATTAATGATTCAATTAGATACTGTTATTTGTATCTACTAAAGTCTAAAGATGAGGCTTTAGAAATGTTTAAATATTATAAAAATAAAGTTAAAAATCAACTTAGTAATCTTATGGTTATGTTCATTTTGGTTCTGAACAACTCCTGATTTCATGAGTGCTTTAGAGAATTAAAGCCTTAAAATTTTCATAGAATTAATCTAGTTCATACTCACATAGATGATTCTTATTAAGAGTATCTTGCTATACCTATATGAAATTCATATCATAAGAATCATTAAAAGCATTGCTTATTCTAGTATTCTTAGCGGATAGCACTAATTACCATAGAAATAAGTAGGATTAGATATTCTTAGTACTCTGCTGATCTCTTTATAATTTAATTATTTCTTTTAAATTTAGATCTTAAAATTTTTAGTCAACTAAATTGGGTATCGATTATGAAAATTATTTTATTATAGGTTGTAATTCAAAAAACTTAAGCACCATTTGCATGCCTGACTAATTTGTAAAAAAAAGAAAGAAAGAAAAACATTGATCCGTCTCATCTCCGTTAATTGTTTCTCCTGAGTCCTGTGCATAATCCAGTTATCGACACAAAACCGTATGCGACCACCCAAAGCTCTCGTCACCAGGCTCCAGACGGTGCCTCGCGTTGCAGGCGGCTTGTCCACAGTTTCGCTCGACGCCAATAGAAGGATGCGAAATGGGAAAAGACTAAAGAGACAGCGGTGCCCGTATCACGTCCTTAGACTGCCAGGCGTCACAAGCCGACCTTCAGACGAAGACATGCCATCTTCCCCGGAATAAATAAAAGAAAGATCGCACGATGATGTTAACGTGAAGTGGGCACTTGGTTTTGAGAGATAATGTGGCAGTTGTGAAGTTAGAAATGGACGCCATACACCAATAAATCATAACCAAAGTTGTTAATTTTGTTTCGTTTCGATCGAAACGTTTCATTTCGGTAGTTTGTCCGAAAAGATAAGTACTACATTTCGTTTCGAAAGATTTTTCGGTCGTTTCAGTGTGTTTCGGCGTATTCGACTGTTTCGGTATGTTTCGGTCATTTCGGTAAAATATGTTTTGGAGACCAATTTATGAATTATTAAACCTTTCAGAACCATTTTAAAAAATATATATATATATATGTCAAAAAAAATCCTAGTTACCCTATCCCCATTTTAATGTTGATTCTGATTTTGCATTATACAAACTCTTAAAAACTTAAACTCTAGTCGAGCATAAATAGTTCGATACCAAAATGTTTGCAAACTCTCAATTTGATCATAAAATAGGAAACTTACTAAATTTCTAGTCGAGCATAATACGTACATGTTTGCAAACTCTCTTTTTAAAATAGGAAACTAGTCTTCTTTTTGTGATATGGTTAGTCAATATTTTGTGCTGTTAGTTACATCGTTTAAGCATATTTATGATTCGATTAGATGGATAGTTTAAGTATATAATTTGTCAAATTATAAGAAGTACTAGAGTAAAAATAAGTTTATGGATCTTGATGATGTTTGATCACCTTGAGCTAAAGTTCTTGAGCGCCAGTGGATACACCGGCAGTTTGCTGAAGAAACTTTGCCTGGATGCCGTGATCCGCAAGAAGTTCCAAATACCGAATATTTCGATAGGAACCCTCCAACGCTCAAGTTTGTGATCAGAATCACAGCAGTGAGCTTGAAGAAGCTCAAGTTAACCTTAGGAGGAAGATAAGAAAATTCTTTTAGTGTTTGTTGAGTGTTCATACCTCGGTCTGGAGCTCTTCTTACCATTTATCTTGACCCTTTGAGTTCGTGTCGCTTGCTTGCTCACGGCTTCTAATCGTGATAAGATTGGAATCTTATGATGAGTTATGACTTTTGCATATAGAATGTCAGAATTAGTGGAATTAAGTCCCCCCTCTTTTTGGTGATAGGTACTTCGTGGCAGACAATCACCTTTCTAGGCTTATTTGTCCAGAGTCATTAAATCTTCTTGATAACTTTTTGGGACCTTGTTGATTTGGGAATTTGTAGCTTCATGATAGATTATGGCCTTTGGGGCTTCACCTGATCAGGTTTATTAATGTTGTGTGATGGATTCTGACTTTTGGGCCTCATCTAGTCAGAGTCATTAATATTACCTGACGGATTATGACTTTTGGTGCTTATGCCGAAACTGATGGTTCTGTCTTTTTGGACTGATATGGATCAAGGGTAGTTGGTGGGCCCGGCTTGGTCCAATGCAGAAGCTTTCTTGGGAAGTTGAAATGAGCTTTGAAGAGAAGATAAAACCGTAGCTGCCTAGGGCTCAAGACCAATGTGAAAAATTTTGCACACGGGAGGTGTGATGCCCCTCCTAATAGTCCCACATTGGAAAATTGGGAGTTGATTGTATGGTTTATAACCAGTTAAGAAAGATGGACAAGTACTAATTGGATCTCTTTTAGGCTGTGGTGGCCCAAGTTGGTGTGGACCTTGTCCGTCTTACTTTCTTGTAACGAAACGGACCCGTGGGCCCGGGTCGTTACAATATGGTATCAGAGCCACGAACTAGTCGGAAGTGCAGGAGCTAAGTGCCACACAGGGCAAAGTGCTACATCCATGAGGGATGGGAGCCACCTCTTGAACCTGTGGGGCCACCTCTAGAATCCTGCATGTCTGGTGGTTGTGATCAATTGCCCCTGGCGACGAGGACGTCCCCTCTATAAGGGGGTAGATTGTGATGCCCCTCCTAATAGTCCCACATTAAAAAATTGGGAGTTGGTTGTATGGTTTATAACCAGTTAAGGAAGATGGACAAGTACCAATTAGATCCCTTTTGGGCTATGGTGGCCTAAGTTGGTGTGGACCTTGTCCGTCTTGCTTTCTTGTAACGAAACGGGCCCATGGGCAAGGAGCCGCCTAAGGACCGCCTCTGGACCGCTCTTGCTGGGGCCGTCTAGGAGCCGCTTCGGGGTCGCCTAGGGATCGCTCTTGTTGGGGCCGTCTAGGAGCCGCTTCGAGGCCATGTAGGGATCGCTCTTGCTGGGGCAGCCTAGGGACCGCTCTTGCTGGAATCGCCAAGGGACCGCTCTTGCTCGGACTGCTTAGGAGCCGCTCTTGCTGGGGCTGTCTAGGGATCGCCTCGGAGCTGCCTAGGGATCGCTCTTGCTGGGGCTGCCTAAGAGCCGCTCTTGCTGGGGCCGCCTAGGGACCGCTCTTGTTGGGGCCATCTAGGAGCCGTTAACTTTTTCAATAATTTCTGCCGTCAGGTAATTTCGGCCGTTAACTCACACATGACTTTTATCAGCTACATCAGATCTCAACCATTATATTCGAAAAAGCTGCTGTCATGTTAATGCTACTATTTTCTAGACTTTAAATCAGCAACTAATGTACATTTTAATCATGTGGGTTGTGGGTAGTGATGTGGCTGGTCAAGTCACGTCTCAATCGATAGCTGAAATCAATCGATGAAGCCATGACACGGCAGATGGCAGAAGTCACTTGGTGGGGCTGATGTGTTCGGAGAACAGTGACCATGGACCCGTCGGATCCACCCTTGTCGACTTTTGGCATCGGCCTCCAGAGTTGGCCTCGGCATCCGGAGTTGGCCTCGCCTTCGGAGTCGGCCTTAGTGTGATTCCCAACAAGGACAGCTTATACGATCCACCAACCTCTCTGCGGCTATCACATTTGATAAGACCTGACCCACCAACCTCTCTGCTTCCACCGTACCTAACAAAATCTAGCTCACCAACTACCACGTCTGACAAGACTAGGCTTAATAACCAGTTGCAGCTGCCCCGCTGAATAGGTCGTGGCTGGCCAGCCCAGACATGCCACGAGGGATGCACGCTCCACTGCTGCTCCCCTTGTTGCTTATCTCCTACTAGGTGGCTACACCCTGGGATTGACATTTATCCATAAAATGGATAAAAGGGATCCTGGACCAGATATGCACACTTAGACGCTCACACAGAGTCCTTCTCTCTCTCAGAACATTTGAGCTCTCTCAAGTTCACTGTTGTTACTCAAACCACTTACTTGAGCGTCGGAGGGTCTCCATCGGAATCATCGGCCCCCGAGACTTCTTGTAGGATTTCGATCGAGGAGGAACCATCTGAAGATCCCGAACTCCCCAGAAAAGGTGATCGAACGCTCGCAGACAATCAAGAAGGGTGATTTGGCATCAACAAGTAGCATCAACATATCGAAGCCAAGAGGTCCAAAAGCTTAAGTTGAAATTAATTGTTAGCAAGTTAACTTGAAATATAAATACATAACACATCTCTTTCTATTCAATATAAAACTAAATTTGGGTATCACAATTAGCTCTGTGTAGTGAAAGCTGATGTGGCCTGTAGGGCCATGTAAACGCTAACGGCAAGGCTAATTGATAGCAGAAATCAAGATGGCCCCGCTTCTCCAAGGTGGCCTTCGGCGGCCCCCGCTTCTCTAAGGCAGCCCTCGATGGCCCCGCTTCTCTAGGGTGGCCTCGATGGCCCTCGCGTTTCTCCAAGACGGCCCTCGATGACCCCTCCTCTCCAAGGTGGCCCTGACGGCCCCTGCTTCTCCAAGGCGGCCCTCGGCGGCCATGCTTCTCCAAGGTGGCCTCGATGGCCCCCGCACTTCTCCAGGATGGTCCCTCCTCTCCAAGGTGGCCCCGACGGCCCTTGCTTCTTCAAGGCGGCCTTCAGCAGCCCCACTTCTCCACGGTGGCCTCGATGGCCCCCGCTTCTCCAAGGTGACCCTCGGCAGTCCCGCTTCTCCAGGGTGGCCTCGACGGCCCCTGCGTTTCTCCAAGACGGCCCTCGGTGGCCCCTCCTCTTTAAGGTGGCTCCGACAACCTCCGCTTCTCCAAGGTGGCCCTCAGCGGTCCTGCTTTTTCAGGGTGGCCTTGATGGCCCCTGCATTTCTCCAAGGTAGCCTCGACGGCCACCTCTTCTCCAAGGCGGCCCTCGATGGCCCCACTTCTCAAGGACGGCCTTGACGGCCCCCGCATTTCTTCAAGGTGGCCCTCGGTGGCCCCTCCTCTCCAAGGCAGCCCTGACGGCCCCCTTCTCCAAGATGGCCTCCGGCGGCCCCGCTTCTCCAGGGCGGCCCCGATGGCCCCCGCTTCTCTTCAAGGCAGCCCCGATGGCCCTCGCTTCTCCAAGGTAGCCCTCGGTGGCCCTGCTTCTCCAGGGCAGCCTCGACGGCCCCCGTGACTCTCTAAGGCGGCTCCGATGGCCCTTGCTTCTCCAAGGCAGCCCTCGGTGGCCCCGCTTTTCAGCAGTCCATGCTTCTCCAAGGCAGCCCTCGACCACCCGTCCTTTCCAAAATGCCCATGCGGCTCCCACGGGAGCCAAGCACACTAATCATCTGACTCACGCAATCGATGGGACCAGACCCATCAATCACCTGATCCACGCGCTCGATGGAATCAGGCCCACCAACCATTTGACCCACGTGCTTATGGGACCAGGCCCACAAACCGTCTCCAAACTCATATAATCAACATGAGTTTAGCAGATATTCTTCTCCATGAAATTTCATGTAGCTGATCCTGAGATGAAAATCAAGGGTCTTTAAAAGGGTAAAAGGGATCCTGAGTATGGTAAAACACTTAATACACGACGTTTATTATCAATGATCAAGCGCCGTCAAGAGCAATTCTTAGATGGGGTTAAACTTTGACAACGCGGCAAACATTTGTAAGGTGACCTTATGGCGATAGCGAGTCATGTGCCCTGTGAATCTTATCATATACTTGGAGAGCTAAGTTGCTCTTCTTATAATGTTATGGACCCATGGCATTGGGTCTTAGCTCTTCCCTATCATGATGTATTGAGCTTTTTGCTGCGCTCTAATGCGAACAAAATAGGGAGGACGCAAACACAAAAGGTTAGTCTAGGGCCGAGGAGGTCTCAAATTCAAGTTCCAATTCGCATCAAATACCCATTTGTACCTAACCTTAATGAAACACTAAGAATTAGAGAACACAGCACTATTTTGAGTGCAAATTTTTCTATTTGCCAAGGAATTAATTGGGCCATCGCATCTATTATATTCTTGCATGCGACGAAGAATTATTCTGTTCTAATATTCTATCCGGTGCTTCCAGCTGTCATCAACTATATCTTTTTATTTAGTCTTTTTTATTTCGCCCTTTAAGGCTCCAAGGTTCCTCGCTCTCACGAGGAGTTCCAGTGGGCGCCCTCGCTTTCCAGCGTCACATGCAACGCCTTCGCACCACGGCAAATATGACGGCTATTGATAATTTAAAATAGATGGACGGGAGCATCACTGAGTAAGAAAAATAAATAAAGTCTCTTTAAAAGCTTTATATATTTTCACAGATATCATTATGATCGCCGCTAAAACATCAAGCGATGATTTTTTTTTTATGTTGATAAATAATGTAGGTGATGCAGTAATTTTTTTATAGCTAAATACTAAATTTTTGTATGAAGTAGTTTGAGAATGGGCACATTCTAAAACATTCTAAAATCAAGAATATTGCTATTTATTTTTTATTTTTTATTTGTATGAAAAATAATATGAATGAATGTAATTCATAAGAAATAGGATAAAAATATGACTAATTGAATAAGAGAATTTTAATTAATGTATGCCTCTTTTCTTCGAATCTAATTTTATACCTTAAAAGAAAATAAAAAAAAGGATGAGCATTTTTTTGATATATCTAAATATTTATATCATATATAATGATAAAATATTAAAAAAATTAAAAATTAACAGTACATTATCTTTTTTTAAGTAGCTAATGCAGTAAATAAATAAAAGTTCAAACATATAAAAAAGGCTAAAGATATTGAATAAAATTTTAAATTGATTAGATTGAAGCTTGATTAAAGAAACATAAAATATTATTTTACCTTAATTCATAATAAGTGTTATACAAATTATGCAATATATGATAAAAGAGATGATATGCAAATTATAATTGATTACAAAAAGAAACAACGTATGGGTTAAATAGATTAAAAAAGATGAACCGTAAAATATAACGTATCAAGAAAAATGAAGCAACGGCGTAAACATAGAAGACAGCTAGCCTGCCTTGAGAAAGTACGGAAGACATGAAATCTGGCTTGCTTAGACCTTTCACCATCTCTTTGTACCTTAAAGACATCCCCATTTTTTTAAAGTGGGCCTCAAATTTGTACATGACCAAGCTATTTTAACAAGGTTGGTGGTTTGGGTCTTGTGGTCTTCTTTTGGGACCAACAAGCAAGGCACGCAAACGACAATGGACTCAAGTGGAGTCAACCACAAGCTGGTTTGATTTTGGGTCCACATAGTCCATTTAGATCCCACATTTCATAATCAATCTAAATTATTAATAATTTAAATAAATCTTATCACATAAATATATTTAATATATATTTTGAATGATAATATATTTTATAGTAGTAATCTAGATTACCTCTTATAATTAGAAAAAGATAGAATCAATACATATGATAATCTAATAATTTTGTTTGATAAAATTATTTTTACTTTTTTTAATCGCTTTCTACTTGTCTCCTCTTTATCGAACAATCTCTGTGTCAAAGGTTTGATCGATTTCTCATCTACAATATAAACTTAGTTTAATAAATATATTTTTTAAAAATTATTATTTATACATAAAAATAAATTTTTTTTTTAAATTTATGGACATGGTACGCCTGAAAGTGAATCCATTTGCTTGCAACCTGTTCATTGCACCGTAGAAAATCCTACCACGGCAAGTGCTGGTGGATCCCACATCAACGGCCGTTCAACGAAAGGACATCATTTTTGGCTGATCCGTGACGTCCCACCCAACTCTCTCTCTCACTCTCTCACCCTCTTTCTTTTTCCTCTTCTTTGTAGCTTTTTGGGCGTGACATTGACAGGCAAAAGCCTCCTCTGGTGGGACAAAGTTTGCGCTGGGTTGGGTTGTCACGAGATTAGGAGAGGAACAAGCAAGGAATACCACAGTGCTTTGCCTTCTTTTTCTCTCCGTCATTCAAATCCAAGCCTCTTCCCAACCTTTCCAACGCTTGGCCACCTCTTCTTTGATCTTGGGAGAAAGGTGGTTTTCCCACTTAGCTCTTGGATCATTGTTACCTACCCCAATATTCCAACTTTGGTTTGTGGTTTTTTATTAGTGCTTTGTAGATGATGACTGTATACCTAACCTTTGTCTTGTAAAAGAAAGAAGAGATATTGATTATTACTGATATTAAACCTTCAATAGATTCATAGTTTTTTTGGTCAGAACACAGTAAAGCATGCAAACCTTTAGCACCATGAATTTAGTGAAGTTTTTAGTTCATATTATTGGCTTATTCACATAGAGGCCTAGCAAAAATGGAGTTGAATAGAGTACGTCTCTATTTTCTTAATTTATTCTACTTAATGATTTGGCTTAGCAATTTTTTAAAAATAATTATTATATATTTTAACATCAATTAGAAACGAAGGATAATAAAAATATTTAAGGATATAAGGATACTCAAAACATTAAATAATAGTAATAATACATATATATATATATATATATATATATGTGTGTGTGTGCGTGCGTGTGCGTGTGTGCGTGTGTGTGTGTGTGTACCATCACGAGAGAAGTGCAGAAATCCCAAAAACATTAGGTCTTCTCCGTTTTATCTCTTTCTTAAGCAGTGTTTCGAAGAAAAAATAAATTATAGATTTAAAGAAAGAAAAAAGGAATCTAACTTATTTATAAAGAAATCCTTGTGCTGGAGTGATGGTAACGGCTCTTGTTGTTCTGAAGATGATTTGGTAGGACGCTCAGGGGGGCATGCAGCGATTGAGCTCTTCGACCGCTTATATTGCTTACCAGGTTTGGCTGTCTCGGAACAAGAAAATTTTCTTCGATGACAGTACCCCTTTCCACAGGACGCTTCGATCAGCCCTGTCCCTCTCTGCTGAGTATATGCTCCATCAGTCTGGCCTTGATGCTGATAGACCTAGTATCTGGGATTCCCCTATTGCTGCGGCAACGCACCGGTGCACGGTCTTCGTTTCTTGAGAACCCCCACTAGGATCTGTCAAGATCAACTTTGATGGCAGTGTTCAAAGTCGGTTGGCTGGATCGACTTTTGTGATCCATGACCCGGATGGATTGATGATTGCGGCTGGTGGTTTTGGCTCTCTTGACCTGTCAGTACCACTAGCTGAGTTATATGCAGCGTGGGCTGGCATATCTTATGCTATCCGCAGTCTGGGCAGCCGCCATCTTATTATTGAAGGGGACTCCTTCACTGTGGTGCGTTGGCTACGGCAGGACATCGGCGACCCTGAGCCTGCTAACCGGTGTTATGTGACATCAGATCTTTGCTTCATCAGGCTACTAGAGTTCAGGTGAGACATATCTACCGAAAGCTAACTCAGCGGATTATTGGGTAGCTACCCGGGTTGCCCATCATTCCGGTTTCTAGTCCTGGAGATTGGGTGATGCTTGTCCTTTGGTTTTATCTTAAATTTTGTACTCTGATATGTCGGGCTTGACTCACGCTAGACTGATGTGATCGTCCGTTTGTAACAAAAAAAAAAAAAAAATCCTAATAGATTCTTCTATCACAAATCATTATTAGGCTTTAGATTCACACAAATCACTGGCCATATTATCCAATAAAGGCATACTTAAGTCTAAATTATATGACTTACAATTTTAACAACAGTGAAATCATCCGATTTATATTGTTGGACTAAATTTGTTCAATTAATTTTATAAAATTAAAATCATAATAATTAATGACAGCTTATATAAAAATTTTTTAATAAATAAATAAGAGTCTGAAGCCTATCACTAACCTTTTCTAGAGGTGCAGAAGCAAAACCCTTGTAGTATGAAGCCATTATAAGTATATATATATTTGCATTCTTAGTGAAATTTTATTCTTGTGCAGGTTGAAAAAATCAAATAATATATGTTAAATTTGATATTTTCTCATCACCTTTTATTTGACCGCACACAAAATGTAAGGTAATAAATAATTACTGCACCTATAGAGCTGATTCGTATCCAGCTCTCTTCATAACTCACCGTTGATTATAGATATAACAAAGCTAAACCACCAAATTTCCGCCAGCCAATTTTGCGCGCCTTTAAGTTACTTTGAGTGTAAGTTGGGTTTAGCACTGAGTGGCAGGCGATGCCATCAGCCAATTGAGCATGGGTACCATTCTTTTCTAGAAATTCAAATGTATTAATATTATAATCTTCATTGAATGCCAAAGTTTTTCATATACACATGTATGCAAGTCACTATTGTCTACCAATGGAGACCTCTGCAACGAGGGGTTCTATGTGATGCATGGTGCATGTTGCTTATACGTACATGCATCTTCGACTCCATGCTTCTTGATTTTTTTTTTTTTAATGCTGCTCAAATTATATAATATTGTTTCGAGAAAAAGATAAGATCCTCGTGACTTTCTAGAAAGAATCTCTTGCACCATAGGCATGCTATCCATCCCGTGAATTTAATCGGAAAATGATATTTAGGAAAATGGAAACGTTTCTTGTCAACCAAATGGACCATTGGTTGAAGGAAAAGTCTTAGATACACCTTATTATTATTATTATTATTTTAATATAAACGGGTGATTAAATCACCTTGGGATGGGTTACATCCGATATATCACTATACAGTAATTGAGTAAGAAAATTAAGGCAAGGATCACTCTCCTTTCAGCTTCAAAATCAGACTTGAGAAGCTGCACGATCAGTAATCCAATCGCAGCAGCATTATCCTCGCAGAAGATGTGCCAAATATGGACATGACGAGTTTCAGAAATGGTAGAGCGGATATCATACATCAAAGAAATGAAAGGCAGAGAGAATAGGGCTCCTGTCTGATTCACCAAACCACCGTAATGAAGTCATCATTCGGTATAATATCTATATCAAATACGATGTTTCGTTTGCAAGCTTTTTGGCATGAATTTATGCATGAAAAAATTATCGTATTCGATGCAGTCGAAAGTAATGTATAAATTTTTTTCTTGATTGAAACTTGAAAGGCTACCTATCAATGTATTTTAAAGCGTATGTGATCATTTTCTTACTTTAGCCTTGGCTCGCATGCGATGAAGTCATGGTAGCTAGAGTCCAATACGTACTCCACACGTGAGAGGGAGTCATCAGTAGTGGTCGATCGAGAAGCTTATCGATGTATTAATCTTATTGCATGATTGAGTGTCGCATGCATCAAGTGGAGCCGCCCACCTAACATTTCATGGCTACATGTATTTGGATTACATGTGGAAGAATAATTGGAGCATTGTATCCTTTAGATACCTGTCTGAATCATTCAATTCATATGCTTCGCTTTCAACAATCTTAGCCTTGAGGAAATGCCAAACCTTAATAAATGCATCTCGAGTTTACTTTTATATGATTCGATAATATCTAAAAAAATTTATTGAATCAATTGAATTCAGAAGAATAGATTCAATTTTAATTTTTAAATTTTTAATTTTAATAAATAAAATAAAATTATTTTTTAAAATTTTAATTTTTTTATTTTAATTATTTATATTTTAATTATTTAATTAAAATTAATTATGATCATTTAGTTTGATTAAATTAATTTATTTGATTGAATCAATTAATTGATGATTTAAAAGTCAAGATGATTTATTTTTCAACTTTGTCTCTGTTTAGATGGAAAGAAAACTAGGAAGGAAAGAAAACCAGTAGAAGAAAACTGGAGCAAAATGGAGTTTAGAGAAAAAAAGTGATGAGCCCTATGTAAAAGTTTTCTATACGAAACTAAAGAGATTTCAAAAGAAAATTAAAAGTGTTTTTTTTTTTTTTTTCATTCCGATGATCACTTTTTTTTTAAAAAGCTGATGCATTTTTAATTATTTATAATAAAAATATTATTGTTAGTATAAATTATTAAATTTTTTTTCTTTATTTTTTTTCTACTCATTCAATATTATTTTATTTATTTATTTATTTTTTCATTCAAATTGAGCATTAATGTTTAAAACATTGACCAAAAGTATACTTCAAACCCTTCTTCTTGGCCATCAAATTCCACGGATAGTGCCGCAGGCCAGAAGGCTTTCACATTCTCCAAAGCGATGAAATCACAGCGATGACTTCCAAGGCAGGGATGGGTCCTTGCGAGGACCCATGCATGCATCTCGATGTTAAGACGAGCAATGCGATCTCTCCCCCTCTTAAATTAGTATTTTATCTGGGCATTAATTTAATATAACCAACGTTCAGCTTGTTCCTGGAATTTTGCCCTGTTCTTCGTTCTGCTGAAACCCAGAATTTTAATCGGTTTAAGGGTCTGAGAAAAGTCATCGAAACGCAGCACAAATATCAATGTCCAATGGCCAACCCATATTTTTGAGTACGTTCTTTCTATCTTATAATATTACCGATATTTTCAGACATATATTTACCTTAGTTTGGTGTTGTGCACGTAGTATCATCCCCTTTGTCTCCGTCCCTTCGGCTTTAATCCACCCAATTATGAACTTACCATATGATCAGGGAACAACCCATTGAAAAACCTTACGTTTTGGTGAGTTACATTTATCTTGATATGTTTCAGAATAAAAAAGATAAATATAAAAGAATTTCACATTTATGTATGGCTAATTTGGTTACTCTATTTTCAAGCATTATATATTAATCCTCTCATGCATATGAACAAAATATATTTAAAAAATACAAAAATTTATAACTTAAATATATCGTATGAAACTTGTGCAGCTAAATCTTACAAATCTCCTCATAGATTTGACAATCCAAACATAATCATATTAAAAAATAAAAAAATATTATTTCATACTAAATGGGTTATAATCATTTTAAATATTTTTTTTAAAAAATTTAAGTAAAAATTAATTGATAGTAAATGAGTTATAAGCATTTTAATTATATAAAAAGTACTATTTTAAAAAATAATGTTTGAATTATGAAGGTCTCCTATGATCAGAAGGGACAGACTTTTCTTACCTTTTTCTCTCTCTCTCTCTCTCTCTCTCTCTTATTCACTTTGATCCTCGGTTTCTTGCTTTTCTTTATTTTTTTTTCCTTAAAAACAGCTACAAGATATAATCTTGGTCTTCTTCATCTTTTGTTGCTGATTTAGTGTTAAAGCCTTGAAAGAACATTGCATGATCGTCCAAGCGGTAGCATAGTTGGTTCGGACATTACTTTTTCTTACGATTGATACAGATTTGAGAAATAATTTTATGAGTGACTCGAATTAAAATTATGTATGGATGAAGTCTCAAGAGCCCTTTTATAGCTATCCTGTGAAACTTTCAGACGTTTGGATAGTATCAGATTGATGTATTCATCGCAACATCGAAAGGTTATGAATAAATCTAAGCTATCCGATTGGAAAGTAATAAAGTTTACATTCTCAAAAAAAAAAAAAAAAAAATAAAAAAAATATTAAGAATAAAATAACATCAAAATAAGCTAATTTAATTTAATATAATATGGTAAAAAATTATTTTTTTCATATATCATGTTAAATAATATTTAATATAAAATTTTTCTTTATCTAATTTTTTTTCTTTCATAATTATTTTATACATGTGTGTTTGGTGTAGCCGTATTTTAGTGTTGCTCCATGGGATTGATTGATTAAGGTTTAATTTTTTGAATACATATTTTTTTTCTTTGTATTTTTATGCAATGATGAATTTTGAGATCAATTTTAAAGCTATTATTTTTTTATACAATGATAAATATATTGAAATTAATTTTTTTTCTCTTTTTTTAATAAGAAGAAGAAATTATTAATTTTTTATGTTGCAATAAATACTTGAAATAAATTTTAAAAGCTATTATTTTTCAATGCGATGACAGGATTTTGAAATCAAATTTTTTTCTGATTTTTTTAAATAGAAGGCAAGAAGCTATTATTTTTAATGCAAGAGTGGGTCTTTGAAATCAATGTTAATATGCTATTAATTTTTTTTTTAAAAAAAATTTAGCCCAAGTCAGCTCTTTCCAATTTTTTTAAGTCTCATTTATGAACTGGTTATTATGTGATGATAAATATTAATTTAAAATTTAAATTAGATAATATAAAAATATAAATTTCTATTTTTGTTTATCTTTTAATATAACGAGCGCCGTGCATGGGGGTACAGCTAGTAAATAAGAGAAGAACGCCATTTTTTCGGCTGGCGGTCATTAAAAGCCCTCACTCTGATACACTGTAATGCGATACCGTGCCCTCTCTCTCTCTCTCCCTCTCTTCTCTTTATCGACTCTGAAGCGGAGAAGAGAACGAGGCGGTGAGAAGAGGAGGAGGGGGAGAGAGAGAGAGAGAGAGAGAGAGAGAGAGCGAGAGGAGGAGGAGGAGGGATGCAGAGGCGCAGAATAAAGGCGCGCAGGTTGTCCATCCTGTGGTGGCTGCTAACGTGCGCCATCGGCACTATTGCGCTGGGGGTGCTGTTGGCCGTACACGTGTCCTCCTTCCCCAGTTCTCCTTTCCTCTCGAATGTCCGCAAGCTTCCCAAGGTCTGGCCGTTTCTCTGTCCGAGTGTTTTTTTTTTTTTAATAGTGAGCTCGGTATATTTTTCTCGAATTTT
>UESW01003827.1:2012377-2032933 GCA_900491605.1 Calamus simplicifolius
GCTCAAGTCAGTCACTCGGGAACAGACAAGAGTTAGCTAGCAGAAGAAAGCTAAAGAGTTAGGGTTCAGGATCCTTCCCTCGTTGTAAGTGTGAGCTTTTATACCTGTTCCAAGATCTCTCTCCCTTATGCTTCCAGAAGATTCATGATTTCGAGATACTGTTATCCGATAACGGATAAAAAGGCAAGGTTGATAGTGACGGGTCGTAGGTATGTCAGAGGTGTCCTGCCTCATTCACCACCTGCCAATACGGTATTATGCGTGTCGGGTGGCTATGGTTGCATCAGGCACGCGTCGTTATGAGGTATGGCCATATGCAGCCCCGGGCGAGCGGTGGATCGTACTCCATAATTAGACATGGCCATACGTGGTTGCAGGCAAGTGGTGGACCACATGCCGTAACAGGGTATGGCCATGCACTGTTACAGGTGCGTAGTAGGCCATACGTCTTAATGGGGCATGGTGATGCACTGTAGCAGGCGAGTAGTGGACCACATGAGCGTGCCAGGTGGCTCATAGCTATAAGCTATTGGTCCCGAGGGCCAGACCATGGCAGAAGCTCAAGGCCGAGGCTGAAAATCTCAAGGCTAAAGGCGGCCAAAGCGGGCCTCGAAGGTTGAATGATGCCTCGGAGGCCGAAGCGGGCCTCGGAGGTTGAATGGTGCCTCATAGGCCGAAGCGAGCCTCGGAGGTTGAATGATGCCTCGGAGGTCGAAGCGGGCCTCGGAGGTTGAATGATGCCTCGGAGGTTGAAGTAGGCCTCGGAGTTGAATGGGGCCTTAGAGGCTGAAGCGGGCCTCGAGGTTGAATGGTGCCTCGGAGGCCGAAGCGGGACGCCGTCAGTCACCTTTGCCGTTAACCCTGACGGTACTGGATCAGCCATATCAGATGCCCCATCACCCCTGAGACGGAGTGGGTCCACCTTGGCGAAGCGAAAGGGATGTCACCTCCCTAGTGGCTGATCCTCGTCTGCCAACTGCTCCTGGACACGTGTCTCTGGATGCTACGATAACTTAGCGCGGGCAACTTGGGGATGTGAAGGGGCAGTCGCTACTGTCCATCCGATCTGCCAATCGCCCTCGAGGCGGGGTTGTCCTTTTGAAATTAGCAAAAAGCGGCCGTTATCATTGCCATCATGGCGCTGACATCAGCGGTGTCCCATCATTGGCCGGAGGCAGTTTGTTCCATGCGCCGGACGCCTGCTGAGGCGACTCAGCCTATAGTGGAGTCCGCCTGGTTGGCAAATCGAGGCGGGACGATTTGAAACTTGACAAAACCCAGGCGAAGGCTGAATACTCGTCACTTTGCTTCAGTTATCTTCTTCCTCTGGTCCTCTGCTCCCTCTGCAACCTGAGAATCACCCCCCGCCATTTCTTTCTCCAGGTTAGTCTTCAGTCCTTCCCGATCCTTCCTTCTTCTTTCCCAAACTTTTGTCATGGCCTCCTCGCCATCTTGGACTTTTTCTGCTCCTTCCGACAACCGTATTTCTCCCTTGAGGCTTCGTGCCTCTCCATCTCCCTCTTCTTCATGGTCCTCCGATCCGAAGGACCGTTTTCCCTTGTCCCAACGACCGACTGCTGATAGGGCTCCTGCAAGGGGATGCTCAATGGCGACCGACCGGGCCCCAACGAGGAGGCGCCAGGCAATGGCCGGCACCTCCACGAGGGCAGGGGCAGAATCCCCGACGGGGATTGCCTCCACAGTAACGAGCCCAGACTTGGTGAATATTAGGGCCCGCTACCAGGTACCCCGAGATGTCGGACTCTTCCTTCTGACTCCCATGACAGGGTGGTCTCCTCCTGGCCCGGCAGAGTGGCCGTTTATGAAATATCCCTTAAGTTAGGGCTTCGTCTACCCTTTCACCCTTTTTTATCAACCTTTAGACTATTACTCCTTAACTCCTACTCAGCTGGTCCCGAACTCCCTTCGGACCGTTTGTGCCTTTCTTATCCTTTGTCACCACCTCCAAATCACCCCCCGACTCTCTCTTTTTTGCTGTTTTTACACCCTTAGGCAACAGAGGGGTTGGTGGCTGTTCCAGCCCCGACCCAGTCGCGTCCTCAAGTTGCTTCTTCCCTCTTCGGTCAAGGGATGGAAATCCGTTTCTTTTTTGTTGACCTTGAGCAAGTCAAGTCCCGATGGGGGGATCCCAACCTCCATCCCAACATGAACTCCACTGTCCTCCCAGGAGATCAAGAAGCGCTGGGGCAACTGTTTACTGCCGACATCCTCAGATACAACTTGCTTCTGTCGAAGCATAACCTCTGGCTGGCAGGCCTCACCACTCAGAGCGGTGAGTAATAGACACCCCAGCACTTAGCCAAATTGCCCTCTCCTTCTTCTTCTTCTTCTTCCCCCCTTTTTTTTTGCTAATCCGGCCGACACTGCGCAGCGATGAAGCCTCCGACCGCCATGGTCAGAAAGGCTGCAGTCAAGAGGATGAGGGCCCGGGGCAGCCCGAGAGAGGGGCAGCAGCGCCGGCCCTGAAGCGTCTTACTGTGCGGGTATCTCCGCCGGCTGAGCAGCACGAGACTCCACCAGTCCCGAAGGTGGATCCAACGGAGGAGGAGCCGGCGGCAATGGAGCCACAGGCTCCCCACGAACCAACCTCGGCCGAAGCAAATAGGAGTTGGGGAGAAGGGCCGTTAGGGGCGGTGAGTCCACCCCCCGAGCAGACGCCGATGAGCAGCCCTCCGCATGCCGAGCCAGAGCACGCCGGAAATGCTGAGGGGAGTAGGGATGGGCCGACCCCTCGTGGGTTCTCTTTAATAAACGACGGGCGCCGGGTGAACAACTCATGTCCCACGTCGTTCAGCCCGACATTCAGGAGGAGCTCCAGAATCTGGGAGAGAATAGGTTCTTCCGGAAGGTCTTCTCATCCCTCGTCCGAGTAAGTAGCTTTTCCCTTGCCCTTGATTTAGAGCTCTTAAACAATTTGCATAGCTGATACCTTGAGCGCAGGTGACCAATTCCTTTGTGCTCACTCGGGAGGCCTTCAGCGAGGGGGAAGCTGTCACCCGCCAAGTCCAACAGGATGCCGAGGACGCCCAGGCCCGAGGCTGCGGAGAAGGCCTTGGAATTGGTAAGGGCCGAGTGTGCCGACAAAATAAAGAAGGCTGAGAGCAGAGCCAGTCCGAGGGCCAACCAACGGCAAGCGGCGCTCAACCAGCTCACAGAGGCCCAGGGTGCGATTGAGGCCCGAAACCTTCATATAGCCGACTTGAACTCGGCCATTCAGGCGGCTGAGGATCAGGCGAAGCGGGTTGAGGAAGAGGTGAACGCCAAGGAGGTCAAGAGGGCAGCGGCAGCCTCTCTGGCTGCGGAGAGGGAGGCTCGAGCCGCTGAGGTGGAGGCAGCCACCGAGGCCAGGGCTGCCGCGGCCATGGAGGAGTTTAAGGCATCGGAGCAGTTCACCCCCAGCTATTTGAAGCTAATGCGGATTTCTACGTCCATGGGTTTGATGATGCCAAGGAGAAAGTAGCCCGAGTTTTGAACCTCCCCCAGGTCATGGACATCGAGTCGGACCAAGAGCCCGATGAGGCCTCGATGGCGAGCTCGCGGCCAGACCTTAATCTTGTATTTCTTTTACTTTACACATTTTTTTCTTTCTTCTTCTTTTTTTTTTATCAAGTCCAACTCGGTCGGCATTTTGTAGACACTTTATTAATGAAACTATTTTTACCCAATAACGTCTCATTTTCGAGCCCTTGGGTTGCCGACGTGGGACCCCTAGGGGCTTCGTCGGCACCGAGGGGTAGCTTCTCCCCACTCACGAGAGACTTAGCCATGTAGGACCGAACCCTCGGGAGAGTCAAGTGGGCTTCGGAGAAGGGATGCCTCGGAGGCTGACGCGGGCTTCGAAGAGGGGATGCCTCGGAGGCTGAAGCGGGCTGCGTCTGCCCCAAGGATTCGGACCTCTGGGACCGATGGAGCATCGAATCTTCGAGGTACACCGGGTCTTCGTTGCCAATGGTACATTGGGCTTTTTGAATCTGATGGTACATTGAGTCTTTGATGCCAATGGTACATTGGGCTTTTTGTTGAGAACCGATGGTACATCAGTCTGCCAGTGGTACACTGGGCTTTCCATGCCGAGTCTGGCTTCGAGCTTTTTTGAATCCGATGGTACATCGGGTCTTTGATGCTAACGGTACATTGGGCTTTTTATTGAGAGCCGATGGTACATCGGTCTGCCAGTGGTACACTGGGCTTTCCATGCCGAGTCTGGCCTCTGGCTTTTTGAATCCGATGGTACATCGGGTCTTTGATGCCAATGGTACATTGGGCTTTTTGTTGAGAGCCGATGGTACATCGGTCTGCCAGTGGTATACTGGGCTTTCCATGCCGAGTCTGGCCTTGGGCTTTTTTGAATCCGATGATACATCGGGTCTTTGATGCCAATGGTACATTGGGCTTTTTGTTGAGAGCCGATGGTACATCGGTCTGCCAGTGGTACACTGGGCTTTCCATGCCGAGTCTGGCCTTGGGCTTTTTTAATCCGATGGTACATCGGGTCTTTGATGCCAATGGTACATTGGGCTTTTTGTTGAGAGCCGATGGTACATCGGTCTGCCAGTGGTACACTGGGCTTTCCATGCCGAGTCTGGCCTCAGGCTTTTTGTATCCGATGGTACATCGGGTCTTTGATGCCAATGGTACATTGGGCTTTTTGTTGAGAGCCGATGGTACATCGGTCTGCCAGTGGTACATGGGCTTTCCATGCCAAGTCTGGTCTCGGGCTTTTTCGAATCCAATGGTACATCGGGCCTTTGATGCCAATGGTACATTGGGCTTTTTGTTGAGAAGCTGAGATGCTTAAACCTCTGTTTATTAGTTTCAAGTGCAGGGCGAGAGCCCCAAGAGAATACAATCATGAAATTTCATGTAAAGAAAGAGTACGCTACTGATAATACCGACAGAGGTTGTCGGCGTTCACGTCTGCGGAGCGGCTTTCTGTCCAGCTCTTCTATTTTGTACACTCCGTGGCGGAGTGCCTCGGTGATCCGGTAGGGTCCTTCCCAGTTCGGTGCTAGCTTGCCCCCTTCCGTCGGTTTTGAGATTTCAGCTCGACGAAGGACGAGGTCCCCCGGCAAGAAGGTCCTTGGGCGGACGCGAGCGTTGTAATATCTAGCCGCTTGCTGTCGGTAGGCTGCCATTCGGAGTCGTGCTCGGTCCCGTATCTCTTCCACTAGGTCGAGGTTGGCCCGCAACTGGTTCAGGTTGTCTTCCTCGCTGTAGGCTTCCACTCTAGGGCTCGGGGCACCGATCTCTACAGGAATGACTGCTTCGGATCCGAAGATGAGGCTGAAGGGAGTCTCTCCAGTGGGGGCCCGTGGCGTTGTGTGGTAGGCCCATAGCACATTATGGAGCTCCTCCACCCACCTCCTTTGCAGTCATCTAGCCGGGCTCTCAGTCATTGAAGAATGATGCGGTTGGTCACCTCGGCTGCTCCGTTGGTCTGAGGATGCCCTACAGAGGTGAATCACTGATGGATGCTGAACTTGGTTCAGAATCCTCGGAAGGGTGCGTTGTCGAACTGCCGGCCATTGTCGGTGACCAGAGTATACGGTAGCCCGAACCGGCATATTATAGACTTCCAGAAGAAAGCCCTCACCTTGCCCTCGGTGATCTTGGCAAGCGCCTCAGCCTCGATCATTTGGTGAAGTGGTTGACAGCCACCAGCAGGAACTTACGCTGGCCGAAGGCAGGAGGGAATGGCCCCAAGATGTCCATCCCCCATTGGGCGAAGGGCCAAGGTGCCGCCAGAGGGGTCAGCTGAGATGTCGGCTGCCGCTGGATGTTGGCATGGCGCTGGCAGCTATCACACTTCTTGACAAGCTCGGCCGCGTCCTCCCTCATGGTCAGCCAATAATTCCCCTGCCAGGGCCTTGTACGCCAGGGCTCTGCCCCCCAGATGACTCCCGCAAATGCCTTCATGGATTTCTCGCAAGATATAGTCAGCTTCAATAGGCCCGACGCACTTGAGGACCGGATATGTGAATGATCTTCGGTAGACCTTCCCATCCATCATCAGGAACTTGGGCCCGTCGCCTGAGCAGTCTGGCCTCAGCCGGGTCTTTAGGGAGGGTGCCGTCAGTGAGATATCAGACATAAGCATCCATCTAGGAAGGCTCCTGCTCGACCGGCATTGCCTCCTCCACTGCCGCTTCAATGCTTGGGACTTGCAGGTGCTCCACATACGTCCTTCCCAAGGTCTCGCCGGCCGAAGTGGCCAAGCGGGACAACGCATTAGCCCTGGCATTTTCCATCCGGGGAATATAGCTGACGTGGAAATATGCAAATTGAGAGGCTTGAGACTGCACTTTGTTCAGGTAGCGGGACATGGTCAGGTCTCTAGCCTCATACTCCCCAGCGACCTGCCCAAAGACAAGCTGGGAGTCCATGAAGGCCCTCAGACGCTCCGCACCGAGCTCCTTGGCTAGCTTCATCCCTGCCAGCAAGGCTTCATATTCCGCTTGGTTATTGCTGGCTGAAAATAAAAACCGAAGGGCATACTCTATCACCTCCCCTTCGGGACTCGCAAGAATAAGTCCAGCTCCACTCCCTTGAGAATTTATCGCTCCATCCACATGAAGGATCCAGTCTTCCTTCTCCACCCCCTCGGCCATGGGGACTCCATGTGCGCCTCCGAGTGCAACTCCTTCGGATGCTCCTCTGCCCAAGTGCACTCAACCAGAACGTCGGCTAACACCTGGGACTTCATTGCAGGCCTTGGCCGAATGGATAAATCAAACTCCCCCAACTTGATGGCCCATTTGGCTAGCCGACCGGAAGTGTCAGGACGGGACAGAATAGTCCGAAGTGGTTGGTCGTGAGCACTACGATCGGATGAGCTTGGAAGTAGGGTCGGAAAGCGCTGAGCTGAGACCACCAGGGCGAAGATGATCTTCTTAGTCTTAGAGTATCTCGTCTCAGCGTCATGAAGCACTTTACTGGTATAGTAGATCGGCTTCTGCACCCTGTCGGCATCCATGCGGACAAGCACGGAGCTGACGGCCTCGAGGGAAGCCGCTAGATACAAAAAGAGTTCCTCTCCGCTCCTCGGCTTAGACAGCAGTGGAGGAGTAGATAGAAATTTCTTCAGCTCCTCGAAAGCTTCCTGACACTCCTTCGTCCACTCGAAGCTGTTGACCTTGCGCAGCGCCTTAAAGAAGGGCAAACACCGCTCTGCCGACCTTGACATGAAGCGGCTCAGGGCTGCCACCCTTCTGGTCAGACGCTGCACCTCCCTCTTATTAGCTGGGGGCCTCATATCCAAGATGGCTTGGATTTTGTCTGGGTTGGCTTCAATTCCTTGCTACGTCACCATGAAGCCCAAGAACTTGCCCGTCGCAACCCCGAAGGCGCACTTACGGGGGTTCAGCCTCATTCGGTACCGGTGCAGGTTGACGAAGGTCTCGGTAAGGTCGGCAACATGGTCCGTGGTGTGGGTGCTCTTGGTCAGCATGTCGTTCACATATACCTCCATGTTGCGCCTGATCTGGTCCTCGAAGACCTTATTCATCAACCTCTGGTAGGTGGCCCCTGCATTCTTCAACCCGAACGGCATCACTTGTAGTATATCTCCTTCTCGATGACAAAGGAGGTCACATCTTCATCAGCCGGGTTCATCTTGATCTGGTTGTACCCCGAGAATGCATCAATGAAGCTGAGGGTCTCATGGTCGGATGTAGCATCTACTAGCTGGTTGATCTGAGACAGCGAAAGCTGTCCTTGGGGCATGCTTTATTGAGGTTGGTGAAGTCTACACACATCCTTCAGCTCCCACTGGCCTTGCGGACCATCACGACATTCGCCAGCCAATCGGGGTAGTGCACCTCGCGAATGTGTCCGGCCGCCATCAGCTTACGCACCTCTTCATCTATGGCCTTCTGTCTGTCTGAAGCAAAGCTCCTTTTCTTCTGCCAAACGGGTCGGCACTCTGGCTGATATTGAGTTGGTGGGTAATCACCTCCTCCGGAATGCCTGGTATGTCGAATGCCGCCAGGCAAAGATATCAGCATTGGCTCGCAGAAAAGCAAGGAGTTGATTATGGGCCCCCTCGGAAGCAGGGCCCCAATCTAGACGGTCTGCACCGGGTCCTCCCCTAGGGGGAAGGACAGCAGATGCTCGGCCGGTTCTCCCCTTCTCTCCGAGTCTCGGGGTCCAGCGCTTCTGGTGCAGGTGTGGGCATCGCCCCCTGAGGGCTAGGGGCTATGTGGCAGCACAGTGGCGGTGGGTTTTGCTCCCCCTGCATCTCCCCGACCCCTTCGCTGGTTGGGATTCTCACCAGGAGCCTTTTGGTGGAGATTACGACATCTAAGAGATTAAGCCCGGGCCTTCCGAGTATGGCATTGTAGGCGAAAGGCACCCGGACCACTAGGAAGCTTATGAAGACCGTACTTTGGCGTGGGGCCGTGCCAGCCATGACAGGAATAGTGATCTCCCCCTCGACCTTCATGGAATCTCCGATGAATCCCATCAGGGGCATGGTGACAGGTCCATGCGAACAAAAACATCATAATTCAAAACATTCATCGAGCTTCCACTATCAACCAGAATTCTTTTTACAGGTGTTTAGCTATCGTCATAGACACAACGACTATCATCATTTTTATTGACCATCCCCTCTAGGTCCTTTTAGAAAAAGGGATTACAGAATTTAACTCTCCCTCCCCCCTTGGCCTCTTGGGTGGGCCACCTGCCCCCCAGGAAATCATCGTCACCATCCTCTCGGTTGGAGCATTGTCGATCATCGGTGGCGGAGGCGCTGATGGGCCAGGAGCTCCCGGGTTGTTCCTCTGAACGAACTTCCCCAGGTGGCCACGCTGGATAAGGTCCTCTATCGCCTTCTTTAGCAGGCGACAGTCGTCGTGTCGTGGCCATGATCCCGATGGTAGCGGCAGTATATGTTCTTGTTGCGGGGGATCTTTGGGTTCATTGGAGGAGGGCACTGAAGATAGGGCTCGCCCTCATCTTGAGCAGGATGTGCATATCGGGGCGAGCAGAGGAGTGTAGGGCCCATCTCTCGGTGTAGAGCTCGGTGACGGTTGTCTGGTCAGCGAGGAGGCTCAGGCCTCCTGGGGCGAGCTTCAGCATGCTCTGGTTGGGCCAGCTTCTTGGTGGTGCTTCCGCTAGCCTCGCACCAGGAGGAGTCAGCTTTGTCAGCGCGAATGTACTTCTGGCTCGGCTCAGGAGCTCGGCGTAGGAGCCGGGCGGCTTCTTGTTGAGGGAGTACGCAAAGCGGGAGGGACGGAGCCCTCGCTTTAATGCTAGGGTGGCCACAGAGTCCTCGAGGTTGTAGACTTCCAGGGTTGCCTCCTTGAACCGAGCGATGTAGTCCTGCAGGGACTCGCCACTTTTCTGCTGGACGGAGAAGAGACTTCTGCCACCCTTGGAATCTTTCGACAGGCATCAAAATGGGCCAGAAAGGCCCTCTCCAGCTGGCGGAAGGAGTCGATACTCTGCAGCGGCAGGCGGGAGTACCAAGCTTGAGCAGCTTTCTTCAAGGTGGAGGGGAAAGTGATGCATAGAAGCGAATCGGTTGCCCCCTGGACCTGCATGAGGACCTTGTAACATTCTAAATGGTCCAGGGGTTCCATGGTCCCGTCATACGGGTCCAGCTGAGGAAGGCGGAACCGATTGATATCGGCTCCTCTATAATCCGGCGGGACAGCGGTGGCCGGCTGTCGTAGTCGCCTCTGGTGGGTTGGTGATTCGGCGCTGAGCTCTTCCAACCGCTGGTTGTACTCATCGAGCGACGCTCAGCTCAGCGGGCTATTCTGCCGTCGAATGACCCCTCCCTCGAGGAATCCGAGGGGGAAGAGCGGCGGCGATGCTGACGAAGGCACTCCACCTCCTTCCCATGCCGCCGCTTGGGAGATGCACTATCGCGGCGAGAGAGTGACCGGGGCCTCTTGGAGGCTTCGTGGCAGTGAGGCTTGGGCGAAGCGCGGCGGTGGCAAGCTTCTCGGGTAGAGACCTTCTCCGGAAAGAGTGCTGGCTGGGCTGGATGACTCCTGGCACTGACAGGAGGGGCTCCGGTTACTACGCAGCCACCGTTTGATGTTGCAGGCCTTGGACACCATTACCAAAGATTGGACTTGTGCGACGAGGGCAGCAAGCCGGTCTTCCTGAAGCTGCTGCGGTGGTGGTGCAGGAATGTCGGCCAGAGGAGCTGAGGGGCCAACTGCTAGCGGATCGGCCCCTTGACGCTGCCCCCCAGGATGACTGGTGGAGACCTCTCGCGCACGGGTCGTCACCATTGCAGAAAAAAGCTCAGGGAAAGAGAAGCGGTTGATGACAGGTTCGAAGCTTTTCTCTTCTTTCTCTCCCCCTTCCTGGCGCCAATCTGTTGACGCGAGTCACCTTCCTTAAACGCCAGGAAAACGGAGGTCCTCCTCGCCGGACTCCTGCAAGAAAAGTCTCCGAGACCGGATGTTCCGATGGGGACCCTTCGACGCTCAAGTCAGTCACTCGGGAATAGACAAGAGTTAGCTAGCAGAAGAAAGCTAGAGAGTTAGGGTTCAGGATCCTTCCTCGTTGTAAGTGTGAGCTTTTATACCTGTTCCAAGATCTTCCTCCCTCATGCTTCCAGAAGATTCATGATTTCGAGATACTGTTATCCAATAACGGACAAAAAGGCAAGGTTGATAGTGATGGGTCATGGGCATGTCAGAGGTGTCCTGCCTCATTCGCCACCTGCCAATATGGTATTATGCGTGTCGGGTGGCTATGGTTGCACTAGCGCGCACCGTTATGAGGTATGATCATATGTAGCCACGGGCGAGCGGTGGATCGTACTCCGTAACGGGACATGGCCATACATGGTTGCAGGCAAGTGGTGAACCACATACCGTAACGGGGTATGGCCATGCACTGTTACGGGTGCGTGGTGGGCCATACGTCTTAATGGGGTATGGCGATGCACTGTAGCAGGCAAGTAGTGGACCACGTGAGCGTGCCAGGTGGCTCATAGCTATAAGCTACTGGTCCCGAGGGCCAGACCATGGCGGAAGCTCAAGGCTGAAGGTGGTCGAAGCGGGCCTCGAGGTTGAGTGATGCCTCGGAGGCCGAAGCGGGCCTCGGAGGTTGAATGGTGCCTCGAAGGCCGAAGCGGGCCTCAGAATTTGAATGATGCCTCGGAGGCCGAAGCGAGCCTTGGAGGTTGAATGGTGCCTCGGAGGCCGAAGCGGGACGCCGTCAGTCTCCTTTGCCGTTAACCCTGATGGTGCTGGATCAGCCATATCAGAAATAAGCTGGTTGTGGACTGTATACCGTATAAAAGGATGGTGTATTAATGTCTCTCTCTCTTCTGTCCGCATCTCAAGGGAGAGAGCTTTTACACTAGAAACAATGGCGCATTGTGCTGTTCATCAAGATGCTACAAAGTTGAAAACATGCAACATTGAAGGGTAGGGGATCATAAGGTTTGGATTGCTTGTTTATCTAAAATTGTTTTCAGAGAGAAGAAATACAAACCAATCCCCTCATAAACCGGAACTATTTTGAGGTGAAAATAATTTTACAGAAGAGAAGAAAAAGCCAAGCTGGTGCCATCGACTCTTTCGTTTCGAACAACACATATTATTCTAAAACTTGAAACAGCTAATGGCTTTGTTGAGGACTGCTGCTCCCGAGGATTTCTCATGAAGGACAATCTTTAGTTCTTTTTCATTAACAGTTGCCAAAAGAGGGCTAGAACGCGCTGATCCCAAGCTCGTCAACAATTAGGTTGGATTTTTGAAGCTAGGGTTTTGAGGGTGGGCAGACATGGTTCAAGTTCCACCCTTTCTTGACCTGAATCTCTCACAGGCATGATTTTTCTCTTCTCAGGTGCCGCAGCTTGCCGTATAGACTTGAACGTAAGGGATCAAGAGACCTCCATTGTTTAGGAATTGATAATAAGAGCTCACTGTATAGTCTTACTAGAATTGAGCAAAACAATACTTTCATGATCATCACCAAAACTCTTGCAAATCGCCTCCGACCTTGCCTAAATTCTTTGGCAGAAAAAGCACGTACAGTCTACTTTCATTAAGGTTTGGTGTGTACCATACGTACTCTATGTGAAAATTGCTGATTGCTTGGTCCGAAATGAGCATGAGTGCAACCCCTTTTATAGGCTACATATCCCTTAGCAGTGAGTATGCACATCCTTCCACATGCAGCCTTCTAATTAATACACCATTACTTTGGATCTATTTGGATTAGCTTCTGAGAGTTACTGGGACACCTGGAAATGGCTATTTGTTCCACAGGTTGAACTTTAGCTCATAAACTATTAAAGGTACCCCAAGCCGTCGGGCTCTTCCTTCCGACCCCCATGACAGGATGGTCTCCTCCCGGCCCGGTAGAGTGGCCGTTTATGAAATATCCCTTAGATTAGGGCTTGGCTACCCTTTCACCCTTTTTCATCAACCTTTTAGACTATTACTCCCTGACTCCTACTCAACTGGTCCCAAACTCCCTTCGGACCGTTTGTGCCTTTCTTATCCTTTGCCACCACCTCCAAATCACCCCCGACTCTCTCTCTTCCGCTGCTTTTACACCCTCAGCAGCAAAGGGGTTGGTGACTATTCCAGCCCGACCTGGTCGGGTCCTCAAGCTACTTCTCCCTACCTCGGTCAAGGGATGGAAATCCTGTTTCTTTTTTGTTGACCTTAATCAAGTCAAGTCCCGGTGGGGGGATCCCGACCTCCGACCAAACATGAACTCCACCATCCTCCCAAGAGATCAAGAAGTACTGGGGCAATTGTTGACTGCCGACATCCCCAGATACAACTTGCTTCTGTCGGAACACAACCTCCAGCTGGCAGGCCTCACCACACAGAGCAGTGAGTAATAGATGCTCCAGCACTTAGCCAAATTGCCCTTTCCTTCTCCTTCTCTCTTCTCTTTCTCCTCTCTTTTTTTTTTTTTGCTGACTCCGACTGATGCTGTGCAGCAATGAAGCCTCCAACCGCCATGGTTAGGAAGGCCGCAGTCAAAAGGATGAGGACCCGGAGCGACCTGAAAGAGGGGCAGCATGCGCCGACCCAAGGCATCTTACTGTGAGGGTATCTCCGCCGGCCGAGCAGCGTAAGTCTCCACCAGTCCCAAAGGTGGATCTAAGGCTAATACCCCGCCAGAAGGGGCGAGGGCCGAAGGGGCGATGATGGAGGAGCCAGCGACGATGGAGCCGGCGGTGATGGAGCCCCAGGCTCCCCACAAACCAACCTCGGCCGAAGCAGATAGGAGTTGGGAGGAAGGGCCGTCAGGGGCGGCGAGTCTACCCCCCGAACAGATACCGATGAGCAGCCCACCGCGTGCCCAGCCGGAGCACGTCGGAAACGCCGAGGGGAGCAGGGCTGGGTCGACCCCTCGTGGGTTCTCCTTAATAAACGATAGGTGCCGGGCTGAACAACTCATATCCTATGTCATTCAGCCCGACATTCAGGAGGAGCTCCGAAATCTGGGAGCAAATAGTTCTTCCGGGAGGTCTTCTCAGCCTCGTCCGAGTAAGTAGCTTTTCCTTTGCCCTCAATTTAGAGCTCTTAAACAATTTGCATAGCTGACACCTTGAGCGCAGGTGACCAACTCCTTTGGGCTTGCTCGGGAGGCCATCGGCGAGGGGAAGCTGTCACCCGCCAAGTCCAACAGGATGCCGAGGATGCCCAGGCCCGGGCCGAGGCTGCGAAGGCCTTGAATTGGTAAGGGCCGAATGCACGATAAAATAAAGGAGGCTGAGAGCAGAGCTGAGGCCGAGGCCAACCGATGGCGGGCAGCGCTCAACCAGCTCACGGAGCCTGAGGGCGCGATTGAAGCCCGAAACCTCCATATAGCCGACTTGAACTTGGCCATTCAGGAGGCCGAGGATCGAGCGAAGCGGGCAGAGGAAGAGGTGAAGGCCATGGAGGCCGAGAGGGCAGCAGTAGCCTCTCTGGCGGCGGAGAAGGAGGCCCGAGTCTGAGGTGGAGGTTGTCACCGAGGCCAGGGTTGCCACGGCCATGGAGGAGTTCAAGGCATCGGAGCACTTCACCCACGAGCTGGTTGAAGCTAATGCAGATTTCTACGTCCAGGGGTTTGACGATGCCAAGGAGAAGGTTGCCCGAGTTTTGAACCTTCCCCAGGTCATGGACATCGAGCCGGACCAAGAGTCTGATGAGGCCTCGGATGGCGAGCCCGCGGTCGGACCTTGATTTTGTAGTTCATTTTTGTTTTTGTACTAAGTCCGACTTGGTCGGTATTTTGTATACACTAATGTTAATGAAGTATAATTTTTCCATCAATGAAAGTTTTAACTGTGATATCTTCTCTGAGTCCCTAGGTCGCTGACGTGGGACCCTTGAGGGCTTCGTCAGCACCGAGGGGCAACTTTTATTTTTCATGCAACTTCAACTTAGTCATATAGGGCAGGACCCTTTTGGGAGAGCTAAGGGAGATGGGTCGTGTCCGCCCCCCAGGGACTCGGGCTTCCAGCACTGATGAAACATCGATCTTGGGCTGCCGAGAATGACTCAGACTTCTTGAATCCGATGGTACATCGGATCTTCGATGCCAATGGTATATTGGGCTTTTTTGTTGAGAGCCAATGATACATCGGTCTACCAGTGGTACACTGGGCTTTCCATGCCGAGTCTGGCCTCAGGCTTTTTGAATCTGATGGTACATCGGGTCTTCGTTGCCAATGGTACATTGGGCTTTTTGTCGAGAGCTGATGGTACATCGGTCTGCCAGTGGTACACTGGGCTTTCCATGCCGAGTCTGGCCTCGGGCTTTTTGAATCCGATGGTACATCGGGTCTTTGTTGCCGATGGTACATTGGGCTTTTTGTCGAGAGCCGATGGTACATCGGTCTGCCAGTGGTACACTGGGCTTTCCATGCCGAGTCTGGCCTCGGGCTTTTTGAATCCGATGGTACATCGGGTCTTCGTTGCCAATGTACATTGGGCTTTATGTCGAGAGCCGATGGTACATCGGTCTGCTAGTGGTACACTGGGCTTTCCATGCCGAGTCTAGCCTCAGGGCTTTTTGAATCCGATGGTACATCGGGTCTTCGTTGCCAATGGTACATTGAGCTTTTTGAAACCGATGGTACATCGGTCTTCGTTGCCAATGGTACATTGGGCTTTTTGAATCTGATGGTACATCGGGTCTTTTTGCCAATGGTACATTGGGATTTTTGTCGAGAGCTGATGTACATCGGTCTGCCAGTGGTACACTGGGCTTTCCATGCCGAGTCTGGCCTCGGGCTTTTTGAATCTATGGTACATCGGGTCTTCGTTGCCAAAGGTACATTGGGCTTTTTGAATCCGATGGTACATCGGGTCTTCATTGCCAAAGGTACATTGGGCTTTTTGTCGAGAGCCGATGGTACATCGGTCTGCCAGTGGTACACTGGCTTTCCATGCCAAGTCTGGCCTCGGCTTTTTGAATCCAGTGGTACATCGGGTCTTCATTGCCAATGGTACATTGGGCTTTTTGAATTCGATGGTACATCGGGCCTTCGTTGCCAATGGTACATTGGGATTTTTGTTGAGAAGCTGAGATGCTTAAACCTCTGTTTATTAGTTTCAAGTGCGGGACGGGTGCCCCAAGAGAATACAATTGTGAAATTTCATGTAAAGAAAGAGTACGCTACTGATAATACCGACGAAGGTTGTCGGCGTTCCACGTCCGGGGAGCGGCTTTCCTTTTAGCTATTCTATTTGTATGCTCCGTGGCGGAGTGCCTCGGTGATCCGGTAGGGTCCTTCCCAGTTCAGTGCTAGCTTGCCCCCTTCCGTCGGTTTTGAGATTTCAGCTCGACGAAGGACGAGGTCCCCTGGCAAGAAGGTCCTTGGGCGACACGAGCGTTGTATATCTAGCCGCTCGCTGTCGGTAGGCTGCAATTCGGAGTCGCGCTCGGTCCCGTACCTCTTCCATAGGTCGAGGTTGGCCCGCAACTGGTTTGGGTTGTCTTCCTCGCTGTAGGCTTCCACTCTAGGGCTCGGGGCACCGATCTCTACAGAAATGACTTCTTCGGATCCGAAGACGAGGCTGAAGGGAGTTTCTCCGGTGGGGGCCCAAGGCGTTGTATGGTAGGCCCATAGCATATTGTGGAGCTCCTCCACCCATCGTCCTTTGCAGTCATCTAGTCGGGCTCTCAGTCCTTGGAGAATGATGCGGTTGGTCATCTCGGCCGCTCCATTGGTCTGAGGATGCCCTACAGAGGTGAACGCTGATGGATGCCAAGCTCGGTGCAGAATCCTCGGAAGGGTGCGTTGTCAAACTGCCGACCGTTGTCGGTGACCAGAGTATGCGGTAGCCCGAACCGACATATTATAGATTTCTAGAAGAAAGCCCTCACCTTGCCCTCGGTGATCTTGGCAAGCGCCTCAGCCTCGATCCATTTGGTGAAGTGGTCAACAGCCACCAGCAGGAACTTACGCTGGCCGAGGCAGGAGGGAATGGCCCCAAGATGTCCATCCCCAACTGGGCGAAGGGCCAAGGTGCTGCCAAAGGGGTCAGCTGAGATGTCGGCTACCGCTGAATGGCATAATGCTGGCAGCTATCACACTTCTTGACAAGCTCGGCCGTGTCCTCCCTCATGGTCAGTCAATAATACCCTTGCCGCAGGCCTTGTATGCCAGGGCTCTGCCCCCCAGATGACTCCCGCATATGCCTTCATGATTTCTTGTAAGATATAGTCAGCTTAGTAGGCCGACGCACTTGAGGACCGGGTATGAGAATGATCTTCGGTAGAGCTTCCCATCCATCATCAGGAACTTTGGGCCCGTCGCCTGAGCAGTCTGACCTTGGCCGGGTCTTCAGGAAGGGTGCCGTCAGTGAGATATCGGACATAAGCGTCCATCCAGAAAGGCTCCTGCTCGATCGGCATTGCCTCCTCCACTTCCGCTTCAATGCTCGGGACTTGCAGGTGCTCCACGTACGTCCTTCCCAAGGTCCCGTCGGCCGTAGTGAGCAAGCGGGACAACGCATCAGCCCTGGCATTTTCCGCCCGAGGAATGTAGCTGACATGGAAATATGCAAATCAAGAGGCTTGAGACTGCACTTTGCTTAGGTAGCAAGACATGATCAGGTCTCTAGCCTCGTACTCCCCAGCGACCTGCCCAGAGACAAGCTGGGAGTCCATGAAGGCCCTCAGACGCTCTGCACCGAGCTCCACGGCTAGCTTCATCCCTGCCAGCAAGGCTTCATATTCCGCTTGGTTGTTAGTGGCTGGGAACAAAAACCGGAGGGCATACTCTACCGCCTCTCCCTCGGACTCGCAAGAATAATTCAAGCTCCACTCCCTTGAGAATTTACCGCTCCATCCACATGAAGGATCCATCTTCTTTCTCCACCCCCTCGGCCATAGGGGACTCCATGTGCGCCTCCGAGTGCAACTCCTTTGGATACTCCTTACCCAAGTGCACTCAACCAGAAAGTCGACTAACACCTGGGACTTCATTGCAGGCCTTGGCCGAATGGATAAATCAAACTCCCCCAACTTGATGGCCCATTTGGCCAGCCGACCAGAAGTGTCAGGACGGGACAGAATACTCCGAAGTGGTTGGTCCGTGAGCACTACGATCGGATGAGCTTGGAAATAGGGTCGGAAGTGCTGAGCTGAGACCACCAGGCGAAGATGATCTTCTCATTCTTAGAGTATCTCGTCTGGCGCCGTGAAGCACTTTACTAGTGTACTAGACCAGTTTCTGCACCCCGTCGGCATCCATGCGGACAAGCACGGAGCTGACAGCCTCGGGGAAGCTGCTAGATACAAAAAGAGTTCCTCCCCACTCCTCGGCTTAGACAGCAGTAGAGGAGTAGATAGAAATTTCTTCAGCTCCTCGAAAGCTTCCTGACACTCCTTCGTCCACTCGAAGCTGTTGACCTTGCGCAACGCCTTAAAGAAGGGCAGACACCGCTCTGCCGACCTTGACATGAAGCGGCTCAGGGCTGCCACCCTCCCGGTCAGACGCTGCACCTCTTTCTTATTAGCTGGGGGCCTCATATCCAAAATGGCTCGGATTTTTCTGGTTGACTTCAATTCCTGCTGCGTCACCATGAAGCCCAGGAACTTGCCCACAGCAACTCTGAAGGCGCACTTGCGGGGGTTTAGCCTCATCCGGTACCGGTGCAGGTTGGCGAAGGTTTCGCAAGGTGGCAACATAGTCTGTAGCATAGGTGCTCTTGGTCAGCATATCGTCACATACACCTCCATGTTGCACCCGATCTGGTCCTCGAAAACCTTGTTCATCAACCTCTGGTAGGTAGCCCCTGCATTCTTCAACCCGAATGACATCACCTTGTAGCAGTATATCCCCTTCTCGGTGACAAAGGAGTCGTCTCTTCATCAGCCGGGTTCATCCTGATTTGGTTGTACCCTGAGAATGCGTCCATGAAGCTGAGGGTCTCATGGCCGGACGTAGCATCTACCAGCTAATCAATCCGAGGCAGCGGGAAGCTGTCCTTGGGGAACGCCTTATTGAGGTCGGTGAAGTCCACGCACATCCTCCAATTCCCACTAGCCTTGTGGACCATTACAACATTCGCCAGCCAATCGGGTAGTGCACCTCGCGAATGTGTCCGGCCGTCGTCAACTTGGGCACCTCTTCGTCTATGGCCTTCTGTCTGTCTGAGCAAAGCTCTCTTCTTCTGCCGAATAGGTCGGCACTCCGGCCTATATTGAGTTAGTGGGTAATCACCTCCTCCAAATGCCTGTATGTCGGATGCCGACCAAGCGAAGATATCGGCATTGGCTCGCAGGAAAGCAAGAGCTGGCCACGAGCCTCCTCCGGAAGCAGAGCCCCTATTTGAATGATCTGCACCGGGTCCTCCCCCAGGAGGAAGGATAGCAGATGCTCGGCCGGCTCTCCCTCCTCTCCGAGTCTCGGGGGTCCAGCGCTTCTGGTGTAGGTGTGGGCATCACCCCCTGAGGACTAGGGGCCATGTGGTAGCACAGTGGCGGTGGGTTTTGCTCCCGCGCATCTCCCCGACCCCTTCGCTGGTTGGGAATCTCACTATGAGCCTTTGGTGGAGATTATGGCATCCAAGAGATTAAGCTCGGGCCTTCCAGTATGGCATTGTAGGCGAGGGGCACCCGGACCACCAGAAGCTCATGAAGACTGTACTTTGGCGCGGGGCCGTGCCAGCCATGATAGGAAGAGTGATTTCCCCTCAACCTTCATGGAATCTTGGTGAACCCCGGGGTGTGGTGACAGGCCAAAGCAGGTTGGGTGACAAGTTCATACGAGCAAAAGCATCATAATTTAAAACATCCATCGAGCTCCCACTATCAACCAAAATTCTTTTTATAGGGTGTTTAGCTATCATCATTGACACAATGATGCTATCATCATTTTTATTGACCACCCCCTTTGGGCCCCTTTTAGAAAAAGGGATTACAAAATCTAACTCTCCCTTCCCCTTGGCCTCTTGGGTGGGCCGCTGCCCCCCAGGAAATCATCGTCACCGTCTTCTCGGTTGGAGCATTGTCGATCATTGGGGGCGGCGACGCTGATGGGCCAGGAGCTCCCGGGTTGTTCCTCTGAACAAACTTCCCAGTGGCCACGCTGGATAAGGTCCTCTATCGCCTTCTTCAGCTGGCGACAGTCGTCGATGTTGTGGCCATGATCCTGATGATAGCGACAGTAGAAGTTCTTGTTGCGGGGATCTTTGGGTTCATTGGAGGAGGGCGCTAAAGATAGGGCTCGTCCTCGATCTCGAGCAGGATGTGCGATATCGGGGCGAGCATATGAGTGTAGGGCCTGTCTCTCGGTGTAGGAGCTCGGGGATGGTTGTCTGGTCGGCGAGGAGGCTCAGGCCTCCTGGGGCGAGCTTCAGCATGCTCTGGTCGGGCCAGCTTCTTAGTGATGCTTCCGCTAGCCTCGCGCCGGAAGGAGTCAGCCTCGTCAGCGCGGATGTACTTCTGGGTCTGGCTCAGGAGCTCGGCGTAGGAGCCGGCGGCTTCTTATCGAGGGAGTACGCAAAGCAGGAGGGGCGAAGCCCTCGCTTTAATGCTAGGGTGGCCATGGAATCCTCGAGGTTGTAGACCTCCAGGGCTGCCTCCTTGAACCGAGCGACGTAGTCCCGCAGGGACTCGCCACTCTTCTGCTGGACGGAGAAGAGACTGTCTGCCACCCTTGGAATCTTCCGACAAGCGTCAAAATGGGCCAAGAAGGCCCTCTTCAGCTGGCGGAAGGAGTCGATACTTCGCAGCGGCAGGCGGAAGTACCAAGCTCGAGCAGCTTTCTTCAAAGTGGCAGGGAAGGCGATGCACAAGAAGTGAATCGGTTACCCCCTGGACCTGCATGAGGACCTTGTAACTTTCTAAATGGTCTAGGGGGTCCGTGGTCTCATCATACGGGTTCAGCTGAGGAAGGCGGAACCGGGTTGAGATCGGCTCCTCCATGATCCGACGGGACATCGGTTGCCGACTGTCGTAGTCCGCCTCTGATGGGTTGGTGATCCGGTGGCTGAACTCCTCCAACCGCTAATTGTACTCATCGAGCCTCAGCTCGACGGGCTATTCTGCCGTCGAAGGACCCCTCCCTCGAGGAATCCGAGGAGGGGAAAGAGTGGCGGCGAT